>JADRCH010000115.1:5469600-5568627 GCA_019843965.1 Rhynchomys soricoides | reverse complement strand
AGCATATATCGGCAGAGCCTTTCACCCAAACACACACACAGCATATATCGGCAGAGCCTTTCACCCAAACACACACACAAATGCCATCTTCTCAGCACTTCATGAAACCTTCTCCCAAATTGACCATATATAGGCCACAAAGCAACCTTTCACAGACACAAGAAGATTGAAATAACCCCTTGCATCTTATTAGATCACCATGGATTAAAGTTGGACAGTACCCACAGAAACAACAGAAAGCCTGCAATCTCGTGGAAACTTAACTCTCTATTCAATGATCACTGGGTCAAAGAAGAAATCAAGAAATCAAGCACTTTCTAAAATTCAATGAAAGTGAAAACACAACATATCTGTACTAGGTATGGTAATGGGTCTCCATTAAAGCAGTGCTAAGAGGAAAATTCATAATGCTGAGTGCCTTCATAAAGAAATTAGAGAGATATCACCCTAACAACAGCACAGCTGAAAGGTCTGAAACAAAAAGAAGCAAACATACCTAAGAGGAGTAGACTTCAGGAAATACTCAAACTCAGGGCTGAAATCAATCAATTAGGAACATGGGAACAATACAAAGACTCAACAAAACCAAGGGCTGGTTCTTTGAGAAAGTCAACAAGATAGATAAACCCTTAGCTAAAGAACCAAAAGGCAGAGAGAACGTATCCAAATTAACAAAATCAGAAATGAAAAACAAGACATAGCAGCATAAAATTTTTAAAAATCATTTGTTCTTACTTCAAAAGCCTGTACTCCACAAAATTGGAAAATCTAAATGAAATGGATGATTTGCTAGACAGACAACACTTACCAAAGTTAACTAAGATCTGGCAAACTAGCTAAACAGTCCTACAACCTTAGAGGAAAGAGAAATAGTTATTAAAAGTTTCCCAACCAAGAAAAGCCCAGGGACAGCACAGAATTCTATCAGACCGTCAAAGTAAAGGTAATATTAACACTCCTCAAATGACTCCACAAAATAGAAACATAAGGACCACTGCCAAACTCATTCTATAAGGCCACAGTCACCCTGATACCTAAACCACACAAAAATTGAACAAATAAAGAGAATTTCAGACTAATTTCTCTTATGAATATCAAAGCAAAAATAATAAAATACTCACAAACTGGGGCTGGAGGGATGAGTCAGCGGTTAAGAGCACTGACTGCTCTTCCAGAGGTCCTGAGTTCAATTCCCAGCAACCACATGGTGGCTCACAACCATCTGTCATGGGATCCGATGCCCTCTTCTGGTGTGTCTGAAGAGAGCAATAGTGTATTCATATTCATAAAATAAATAAAGAAATCTTTAAAACAATGCTCACAAACTGAATTCAAGAACATATCAAAAACACCATCGATTATGATCAAGTAGGTTCTATCCCAGGAATGCAGGGATGGTATAAGGAAATCCATCACCACCATTAAATGGAAATAATTCACCATTTAAGCAAACTAAAAGAACAAAACCACATGGCTATCTCATTAGATGCTGAAAAAGCCTTTGACAAAATCCAGCACCCCTTCATATTAAGAGTCTTGGAGAGGTATGGGATACAAGGCACATACCTAAACATAATAAAAGGAATATACAGCAAGCCAATAGCCAACATAAAATTAAATGGAGATAAACTTAAAACAATCCCACTAAAATGAGAGACAAGGCAAGGCTGCCCACTCTCTCTCTATCTAGTCAATGCAGTACTTGAAGTTCTAGTAAGAGCAATAAGACAACAAAAGATCAAGAGACACAAATTGAAAAAGAAAAGGTCAAAATATCACCATTTACAGATGATATGGCAATATACATAAGCAACCCCCAAAATTCTACCAGAGAGCTCCTAGAGCTGACAAACACCTTCAACAAAGTGGCTGGATACAAAATTAACTCAAAGAAGTCAGTAGCTTTCCTTTATACAAATGATAAACATACTGAGGAAGAAAGGAAAACACCCTTCACAATAGCCACAAATAACATAAAATATATTGGTTTAACTCTAATCAAGCAAGTAAAAACCTGTATGTCAAGAACTTCAAGTCTCTAAAGAAAGAGATTGAGAAAGATATCAGAAGACGGAAAGATCTCCCCTGCTCATGGATTGGTAGGATTAACATAGTAAAAATGGTCATCTTACCAAAAACAATATACACATTCAATGCAATTCCCATCAAAATTCTAGCACAATTTTTTACAGACCTTGAAAGAGAAATTCTCAAATTCATATGGAAAAACAAAAAATCCCAGGATAGCTAAAATAATCCTAAACAATAAAAGAACCTCTGGAGGAATCACCATCCCTGATCTCAAGCTATACTAAAGAGCAGTAATAAAAAAAACTGCACAGTATTGGTATAGAAACAGATTGTTCAATGGAATCGAATCAAAGACCCAGAAATAAACACACACACACCTGTGGATACTTGGTCTTTTACAAAGAGTCCAAAACCATGCAATGGAAAACAGAAAACATCTTCAACAAATGGTTCTGGTCTAACTGGATATCTACACATAGAAGAATGCACATAAATCCATATTCATCGCCCTGCACCAAACTCAAGTCCAAGTGGATCAAAGACTTCAGTGGAAAACTGGATACACTAAATCTCATGGAAGAGAAAGTAGGGAATAGCCTTGAACTTACTGGTACAGGAGACAACTTCCTGAACAGAACACCAATGGCTCAGGCTCTAAGATAAACAATTGATAAATG
Organism: Rhynchomys soricoides; assembly: GCA_019843965.1. Classification (NCBI taxonomy): domain Eukaryota; kingdom Metazoa; phylum Chordata; class Mammalia; order Rodentia; family Muridae; genus Rhynchomys; species Rhynchomys soricoides. The sequence continues at coordinate 5,565,919 of JADRCH010000115.1, read as the reverse complement.
GGACCTCACAAAACTGAAAAGCAGCTGAACTGAAACAGATGCAGAGACCCACAGCCAAACATTGAAGGGAGCTGGGGAACTCTTATGGAAGGGTTGGGGGAAGGGTTGAAAGCCCTGAAGAGATAGGAACTCCACAGGAAGACCAACAGAATCAACTAACCTGGACCCATGGGGCTCTCGGAAACTGAGCTACCAAACAAAGAGCATACGCCAGCTAGACTGAGCTTCACCCCACCCCACCCTAGCAGATATGTAAAGATGTGCAGCTCAGTCTTCACGTGGGTTCCTGACAACTGGAGCAAGGGCTGTCCCTGAAGCTACTGTCTGTCTCTGTGGAATCTGTTCCCCTAACTGGGCTGCCTTGTCTGGCCTCAGTTGAGAGAGGATGCCCCTAAACCTGCAGAGACATGATGTGCCCGGGGGTGGGGTGGGGGAGATACCCAAGGGGGTCACCCTCTCATAGGAGAAGGGGAGGAGGATGGGGGAAGAAACTGTGTAAAGGAGGAGAGGGATATATAACGGCTAAATAAGTGGGAAAGGAGGAGGGAAGGAGGGGGAGGGGCAAAAGGAGAGAGAGTAGTCAGAGGTGGGGAAGAGAAAGGTGGAGGGGTGAAGGAGAGAAGGGTAGATAGGAATGAAAAGAAGAGGAGAGAGGGAGGAAACGAAGAAAAAAGATAAAGGAAAAAAAGGAAAGAAGTGAGAGGAAGGAAAAAGATGGAAAGGAGAAAAGTATTAGAGAGAGAGGCAGGGAAGAGGAACAGAGGGAAGGAGGGAAGGAGGGAGGGAGGGACACGGAGGGGAGAAATTACACCAGAAAGTCTTCTGTTCGGTCCCTGGTAAACTTTCAAGATGCAGAGTTAATATCCTTTGGCGCCACACGGGGGCGCCCCAGCAGCGATTCTGTGCTCTTGGTCCTCTAAGCTGGTGTGCAGATTTGCATCCCAGGGAGCCTGTGAGACCTGGTGGTCAAGTCCACACTATGCAAGTTCCATTTGGTCAAACTAAACGCAAAATAGGAAACAAAAAGATGCTTTTAAAATTTTAAGACAAGGGGATGAAGAGATGCGTCAGTGGTTAATAGTGAATAATGCTCTTCCAGAGGACTGGGATTTAGTTCATAGCCATAGCCCGCATCTGGCAGGTCACAACTTCTTGTAACTCCAGCTCCAAGAGACACTCCCTTGACACTCCCTTCCAAACTCTGCAGGCATCAGTACCCACATCCACATGCAAACACATTTATGTGCAAAAAAATACTAAAATTTAAAAGTAATTAAAGATAAAATTGAAAACATTTTCAAGTCATGCACATGGCCCCAAAACACACTGTGTGCCCCACACCATGTAAGAAATATCACGGAGGAGGCAGAGGGGATAATTTAGAATTGCAGCTACAGTAACTCAAAAATAGTGATGTGAACAGATGTGAGGAGGGCAAGACGGAGAAGAGAAAAGAAGAGAAGGAGGGAGGGAGGAGGTGCATTTTGTTGGTGTGAACCTGAGTTGGCGAACACTGCAGGTTTAGCAAAAATGTCCCAGTTCTGTGTAGAACCTGGGGATCGTGGCAAACCTCAGAGTCAGCTGCCTTGTCTTACTGCATCTTGTTTTGTCCTGTTTAGCTGTGGTCTCTTGGCAGCCTGCTATTTTCTGGAGATGAATCCAAGGAGAAGGAGTAGATCTGGGGGAGACAGAAAGTGGGGAGGGGAGCTGAGAGGAATAGGGGAGAGGACCCTGTAGTCTGGACGTCTATTGTATGAGAGAAGAATCTGTTTTCAATTAGAAAAGTAAAGAAGGCAGGTTGAACTGAGGATTTGCTTGTTTGCCTTTTAACACAAAGTTTTCTCAAAACAGTAGGGACTTTTAGGGCTGGATTATCCAATAATCCTCAAAGAACAAAGGCCACCAAGATGCCTTTGAAGGTGCCCAAACTTGGACAAACAGGTAGCTAATTCCTTAAGCAAACACTCAGGCACCTAACTGAATACTACCTTCCTTCCTTCTTGACTCAAGGCATTTCAAACCAGGTCCCAGTTACCGGAGTTTGGGGAGTCAAAGCCCTACCCGGGCAACCCCAACAAGTGAGGTGAGGTCCTTCTACCAGTTCCTAAGACATCAACTAAAGAGACAAGAAATACTGAACAGCATAGGAAGAAGATATCCTCAATGAGGACACACTGGGGAGGGAAACAAGGAGGTACAGTGTCCCCCCAGTCTGTTTTGGGGTATCAACATGAAATTTATGTTTAACTAGGGAGCAGGAGATATGCATATCTCAGCAGTTGTGATCCTACAAACCACTGAGCAGCACTGTCTCAGTTCCAGGCTCTCCTGTAAAATGGCCTGAGTTGTCAGAACTGGGTTAAATCTTCCCAAGGGGACAGATCTTCCTCTGGCTGAAGCCTTCAGGCTGTCCTTCCACTAACAGGGGACTTCTGGGGAATGTTTTGTCACCCAGGGTCTGTCGTTTCAATAGCCTGGCAGCTGAAGAGAGGCTTGAGTGTCTCTTTAGAATATCCACTCTCCTGTCTGAGTGGTTACACCTGCACCTTTACTCGCTGGAGTCCTTGACGTCCTGGGAACACCTGGGAACACTTAACTCCATAGACATTGGCTTGACAGAAGCTGCCGCCTGGGGTCCCTGTCCTAGATCTCCTCAACCCAGCCCTATCTTCCCAGTTCTCTTAAGCCTCTTTTCTGTCCCCTCCTCCAGTTCCTCTGGCCACTACACCCTCTCTGTGTTCCCTCCGGCAGCTCCTCCCCACTCCCCCATGTCCCATCTCCTTTCTCCTATCTATTTAGTTCCTGCTCTCTCCCATTCTACTCACCTCTCCAAGTCTCTGCCCTAGCTCTCCTCTAGTCTTTGGGACCTGGACCAGACGGGGAAAGGGGTTCAAGACCACCCCTATCTTTCTATTTGTGTGTGTGTGTGTGTGTGTGTATACACACATATATATATATTAAAAAATAATTTAAAGACAGGGTCTCACTATGTAGCCCTGACTGGCTGTCCTCCCTCATCTGCTATATAAACAAGGCCAGCCTTGAACTCACAGAGATCCTCCTTGTCTGCCTTCTGAGTGTTGGATTGAAGGTATTCATTATCACGAATAACTCCATCCCAATCTCTTAAAACAAAACTTAAGAACTTGCCTGGCCCAGCTGGTCTCAGGCTCAGACAGTCCAGCCTGTCATCCTCAACCTAAATCCTCAAGCACGTTCATGTAGGAAATGTTCCCAAGCCCAGAGAACCAGAACCAGGGGCACCTGGCAGCATCTTACTCTTATTTTTTCCTAAGATAGAAATAAGGGGTACCATCAATTCTGGAAGCTGTGCTTTCTCTATATGAGACTTGGTAGTAACAAGGTGATAGTAACTTGGAGGTCAGGGACTTCTAGGCAATAATACATGAGAACAGGAGAAGCTGGCTGTTCCTGAGTCCCCGTGTCCATGTCTAGCAGCCTATGGGGCTTTCTTGTGAACCCGGTAAACAGAAAAGTTAATCTGAATTCCTGAGGTCCTTCTGTGCTTCTCGAAGCCAAGAGTTCTGACCTTTCCCTCCAACAAGTGTTTTTCAACCAAAACCTTGCTGTACTGTGCCTGGATGTTGACATCACTTGTAGCTATTTATAACAGGAGGTTGTGACTTTCTCAGAGATAGGACAGTGCCTTGTCCACTTCTGTGCTTTGACAATTGATATGGCATTTGTGATGTGGCAGTTCTGTAAATCTTTACAATATTAATTGAACTGATTATATAGGTCATATACATAATTAATTACCCTATAAGCAGAATACAAAGCTGCAAATGGAGAATGATGAACCCTGGCAGACAGCCAGTGCCCAACCCAACCCTCTACCTCTTGAGCTCCTTGTCCGAAAGCTAACAACTAGTGGGAAATGACATAATTGAGATGCTTCTGACCTTGGTGGTTCACAGCTCTTGTTCAGACTCATGTGGAACAGCATAGGAAAACAGCTTCTATTTATTCAATTTTATGTGCATTGGAATTTTTCCTGTGTGTGTATCTGTGTGAAGGTGTCAAAATTCCTGGATCTGGAGCTACAGACAATTGTGAGTTGCCATGTGGGTGCTGGGAATTGAACCCAGGTCCTCTGGAAGAGCAGCTGATGTTCTTTACTGCTGAGCTGTCTCTCTAGCCCCCTATTTTTAAAATGAGTTGATTTTGTTCATTACCTCAAAAACACATTGACAGAGTGCCTACTGTGTACCAGATACTGTCCTGAGTGTTAGGGATACAGACCCAGTGAGTGTTCATTAGCTCATGGTTTATTAGATAACCCCTTCTTGAAATGGCAGTGTCCTATTTAAGGCTAACATAAGTGGCACATGCTGTCTTAGATACCTTAAATCAAATACTTTGAAAGCAGATCAATAAAGGTATTTATCACATTAGGATCCTTAATTAACCAGATCAGAATAAACAAATGGACTTTGTATCAAAACAAGGGGCATCCAGAGCTTGAACTCAGTGGGTCCATGCAGGTAACTAGCTTCCATTCTGGGGGGGGAGGTGGGGAGGGGAGTAGGGGAGCTACTCAACCTCATGTGTTTGGAAGCCTCACCGTGCTTTAGTGTCAAAAGAGGTCAGAATGGGAGGCAGAAGACAGCAGCAGATTCATTAAAAACTGTTTATGATCACAGGAGGTAAATAATGAAATTGGTCAACCTACAAAGCTCCCTCCAGAACTAGAGAGCTAAAATGATTGATGCCTAGTTTCTTAGGTCTGTGCTTGAGTTTGCTGAATAACTAGCAAAGGGACACTATGGAGGAGCCACAGTATAACCCAGGGTTGGAAGACACAGCTCTGAAGTCTGGGTCATGGGTACATTTCAGTGTACACAGCAAGTGGTTGGAAGGCCCTAGGGAGGGTGGGGCCAGATAAGTGCTCCATATGGCATAGGCAGTCGCTGGGCTTGATATTTAATATGATGGCTTGGCTCAAAGGATGGGTAAAGGAAGAAGGGAATAAAATAGCAGGATCGGATGAGGCACTGCACCTGGCTGTAAACTAGAAGTCGGAGTCCACAGAGTACCCAGTGTGGTCAAGAACTCCCAATTCCCTGTAATTCCAGAGACACGAGAATGGGGAAGAGGAGAAATGGAAGTGAACAGAAATCATCACTGACTATATTGGCCACATTGGCCTATTTCAACCCATTGAAACCCCATAAGAGCCCTCTGAAGGGGAGATAGCATCCTCATGCTAGAATCAAAGAGCAAAGTGCACAAAGGCCAGGGAGCATACCCTGGTCATTAGCATGAGACTGACACCAGCTTCCTGCAAAGCTAGCCCAGGCTCTACCTTCTCTCCCAGATGGGTTCTGTGGTATTCTAATGCCCCACCTCTTACTGCCTTCAGAGGAGGAATGGATGGCCTTGGGCTACAGTAGAAAGCAACATTGCATTCTTACACAGATCTAGGCTGGTGCATTTTATCCCCTCAGTCTTAAAAGCTTAGGAGCAAACTGATAATTAGCTGGTCTGAGTCAAGCATATCCAACGAACATGGGCTCTCAGCATGATCTGAGACTCATTCACAGCCTGCTGCTGAGTGGCTAACTTGTGCCATCGGTTTAGAGATAAACTTACTTTGATGTTTTGAAATAGCTAAGCCTGTTCAAGATGTAAGGTTGACTCTTACATGGTGTGCAAGACAGTGGGGACTCTGGGAAAGCAACGGTTATCTCTAGATTGTCATGTGTAGTCATGGGCTTTTTCTGGGATCCACGTGATCAGACATATCCCATGTAGTTTACACAATTTCAGATAAGTGAAGAACCCCGGTAGAAAGCCTCTGGTGATCTCATCTGTCATCGTGCCTGGGAAAAGCAGGGATCAATACAAAATTATCGTTTTCAGAAAACAGAAACAGACCTAATAAGTGGAGAAATGAGTGTGCACTTGGTGCATATGAACGTGAAACCAGTGTCTAAGGCTGCACACTCTACCCAATTGCTCCATGTTTTAACTTTTAGAAAATGTCCACTTTGACACTGGAGATAAGCATTGGGACCATCTCTCCTGTTCTCTTCACACCTGAACAACCCAACCAGACTTTGTCTTCCACCATCCATCAATAATCAGACGCTGTTTTCTCTTTCTTTCACCAGTTCCCCCACCCCACCACAGCCTCCTCCAGCACTAAACCTGTTTTCTTTCATTATCAAATGTTTGGTGATCAACATGAGGGCCTCTGGCCCAATACCTCTCGTGTGTGTGTGTGTGTGTGTGTGTGTGTGTGTATGTGTGTGTGTGTGTGTGTGTGTTATATCAAGAACTGCAGGAGGATAACTCTCCAGAGTCAAGAGTGGCCCAGGGCTAAGATGCACCATTTGGCCACAAACCTCTGCCTATGAAGAAATGCAAAGCAGCCCTCAATCACCCCTATCCTGCACAATAAGCTACATTGGATTCAGCTTGGGAGAGATGGCCCTGTTTGAACTATACTTCCTTCAATGACCTACTGTTAATGAGAAAGCTATCTCTACTGTGGCAGCTTGGGTATGTGGCCTCTACTGTGTGGTCGGTAAAGCTTCCCTTTCCATGGTAAAAGCATATTTTGGCTGTTCTGGAGATCCTACAAGTTTTGTGTAAGCACAGGTGAAGGTTGGGTTTTGTGATGTACAAAGGACAGGAGGTGGTTTTGCCAAGAGCATTGAGCAAACATAACTGGATGATATCAAACAAATATTTCTCAGTATTCAAAATCCCAGTGGTGAGTTATGAGCCAAAGAAGTAAAGAGTGGAAACCCAAAACATGGGCAGAATCAGGAGGTGCCTAAGACCTGAGGCTTCTGGCCATCTCACCCTCTGGGTAGCCTGCTCTGCGAGCCCCTCAAACCAAAGCAGAGCAATCTGGTTGTAACTGGTGGGAACTGTCTGGAAGCTCAGGTGTTCTGCTGGAAGGCAATGGTGGTGTGGGTGATCTCTCTAGAGATCCTATTGACCTGAGGAAGAGATGAGAGGCTTCAAGCGATCAGATCCACCAGGGGTGTGGGATTCCTCACTGTGGAAACTTGGGGTTTGAACAATAGAATCCCTAAAGTGAGTATCCAGGCAAAAACACCACTCCCATCTCAAGAGGAATAACAAATGGTAATTCTAGAGTCAAATATGAATGGCCAAGGCTGGAACATAGACTCAGTTCTCAGCAGCCATGTGATAGCTCATATCCATCTGTAACTCCAGCTCCAGGAGATCCAACACCTTCTTCTGGCCTCTATGGATAATCACACACTCATGAACACAATCACTTACCCACCCACATACAATTTTTTAAAAAAGACTTTGCTTTTATTTTTAAATTACTTTGTGTGTGTGTGTGTGTGTTTCTGTGTGTGTTTCTGTGTGTCTGTGTGTGGGTATGATAATCAGAAAATATTAAAACTCCTCTTTTGCCATGACACAACCACCATGTTTCTACCAGAACAGAAAATTTTGTATGTAAACTAAAAATCTGACTTTATAAGATTCAATCGTCTTGAATCTGAACTGTAGGGCTTCGGGCAGCATCTCTTGGTGCTATGATAACAAAGCACACACAGTGCAAAGTGCATGCTGTGTGCTCATAAGTAAGGCTGCATGGGGCAGTAAGATACAATACAACTGGAGGCACCTTGGAGGCAGTGTGTGCTTGAGGAGTTAATCTTTGGTGCTTGTATGCTCAGAAATCTTCTAATGTTGCCAAATTTCCTATGATATTGTGTGACATTCAGTATAGAGATAACAAATATAAATATTCAATGGTTGATCAATATTTGAAGTGTATGTATCACATAAAACTAGGATTGATCACAGTGAAGAAAGAACAGTGGATACGAGCAGGACTAGATGAACACTAGTCTAGCTTGAAACAGTTAGATTGAGTTTGGATGGCTAGTCACTGCCAGTTAGAAATAATGATTTCACAACCTGACTAAGGATTAGACTGGAGTCAGAGTAAAGACAGAAATGTTTTTGATGGACAGAGGGTCTTAAGCAGTGAGGATACGGGATTGTTATGTGATGCCATGTTAGAATAAACAGGAGGGCAGAAGAAGGTTTATTGTTTTATTTGGGGTGGTGCCAAGATTTGGGTTCCTAAGCCTAATGGATTGTTTCTAATCTTTAAGAATTAGAAAGAAAAGGACAGGTTGCTATATATGGAAACATTAATTAGCAGCTGTTACATACTTTAAGAACAGTATAAGAAATTTTAAACTTCTGTTAGAGTTACAGTCTAAATAAGTAAAACCATATGTACATATATATATTCTAGAGGCTCTAAGATAATTTTTATCTATAGGCAAGGAAATGGTACATATATATAAATGCAGGGCATCTTCCGACGTTAAGGACTGACTACTCTTCTTACTATTTCTAAGACATGTACACTTTCTCGTTATGATTAGTATGTAATGTGAGTAGAGGGCTGAGACAAACATTGTTAAATCCTGTTAGTGATATGGACTGGCAGATCTTTGAGATTTGCCCAGATGTGACCAAGGGACTCCGGGTGTCCACGTGAGGCAGTGACTTGGAGTCTGCTGTCCCATGCCAATGATGACTAAATACACAAGACCTGAGGGAGAATGTCAAGTGAATTCAAAGCATTTAAAGGAAAAGTGAGAAACCAAGGAATAGAAAAACCTAATCCAAGATGAAAGATCTAAGTTGCATATCCATAGGGCTTTTTAATAAAACCTAAGACAGGAACTGGTCAAATATTAAGATAATTTCTATTGGGACTGGGCTTATGCCACGGTGTGCTGATTAGAGAGTCTGTACAGGTTCTTCTGGATCATTCATGGAGCTGATGGTGTGCTGTTAGTTCCCTGCTTACCCTGTCCATCTCTGCCTTTACTGTTAGCTGCTGACTGTGGCTGTCTGCTGGCCAATACTGCTGGCCAGCATTCCCACTGTCAACTTTCCAAGGCATAGTTGTTAAACTATGTCCTTTGCTCTCCCATTTTTGTGGCTGGTCCACAGGTTCATACATACCTAAATTGGACTCCAGCCTCATTAGATTTTAGAGAAATGGTAAATCAAGAACCTGACTTCTGGGGCTAGACACATGACTCAATAGTTAAGAGCTCCAGAAGACCAGAGTTAGACTCCCAGCACCCACATCAGGTGGCTCACAACCACCTGTAACTCCAACTCCAAGGGATCCAACTCTTCTGGTCTGCACACACATGCACACACATGCACACACATGCACATACCCATAATACCTATACATTCCCACACAACCCTGTGTCCCATACACACACAATTAGGGGAAAAATATCATTTAGTCATTCCTAGATTGACTAAATACTTTACATTCAGACAAGTCCTAGTAACTAGACTCCAAAACAGTTGGTGACTCAGCTTCTCTCTCATATTTGACTGAACAAGGACCATTATTATTTAAAGCAGTCCTAACAGTAACAAGTCACAGGGTCTATTCCTTTCATTTTTCCAGTCTCTCTTCTTCCTCATTTTTCCAGAGCACCCCCTGCGGGTCAGGAAGGCTAATGATTCATGCCTAACCAATGCCACAGCCAATTCAAAGGGACCACACTTGCTGAGCAGATCTTACTGATATTCTTTCTTCTCTTCTCTGGAGATGACAAAGACAAAGTCCCTCTTACTGCAGTGTGCCTAACTTCCTTCACTATCAGCAACTTTTAGATTCTGATACAGCCACAGACAAAGAACTAATAAAAGTTTTAATAATTTAATCCATAGCTGTTATTAAGAGGGGGATAGTAGGAATGTATGTACCCATAGAAAAACTAATGAAATGACTCCACACGGGAGGAGAGTCGTATGGAAGGAATGATGTATAGACCTTCATTTTAGATATCTGTGATGCGCCAGGAATGAAGTATGATTATGTATGGTGCTGGGCATAAACAACTTTGCCCATGCCAAGCTAGCAGCCTAAGTAAGCTTTACTGGTAGATTCTGGTGTAAGCTAGAAGGTGACAGCCAGAGAACCTTTGATGGCATCAGGGTTTTAATACATAACACACCTGTGCTGTGTGTTTACTCGGATGGGTGGGAATCAACTGTGAAGTTTATGTCAATAATACTAAAATCCCAGGTGTGAGAACATAAACAAAGATAACCTCCATGGATGCATCCAGGAAGCTGGCCATGGGCATAATGTAGACTGTCGTGCTGAGCCTGGGATCAGGTAGCTAACAGGAGACGTTGATTGGATCAGCCTATCTTTGAAAAAAAGAAAATAAAATCAGATCCCAGTGTAAAATCACAAACAAGATCAATCATCTGGAAGCTGGAAACTTTCTTGTAATAAAAGGCCCAGAGAAAAGTAACTCAGTTGAAGCACAAGACAGTGACTTCAAATAGTTAATTATTAGTATGTTCAAAAACCTTAAAGAGGATATGAATAAATGCCTTAATGAAGACCATGGAAACACAGCTGAGTGAAATAATGAAAACAATTCAAGACATAGAAGTATAATTTAACAAAGAAATATAATTACAGAAGAAAACTAACACTGAGATAAACTAGAAATGAAAGCCTTAAGATGTCAAACAAAAACTCCGAGGTAGGTCTTGCCAACAGATTAAAAGGCATGGAAAAGAGAAATTCTGGTCTTGAAGACCTTAAGAAATGCATACTTACTTAAAGAAAATGTTAAATCAAAAAAAAAAAAATTCCAGTCACAATAATATCCAGGAAATCTAGAACACAATGCAAAGACCAAACTCACAAACAACAGGTATGGAAGAAGGAGAAGATACCCATGCACAAAAAGGCACAGAAAATATTTTTAACAAAATCATAGAGAAAAATTTCCCAAGTCTAAAAAAAAAAAAAAGATGTCTATTGTGTTACAAGAAGCATAGAGAATACCAAACAGAACCAAAAAGCAATTCCCAGTGAGACATAATAACCCAGACACTAGATCAGTGAGACATAATAACCCAGACACTAGATGTACAGAACAAAACAGCAAGAGGATACTTAAAAGCTGCAAGGGAGAAAAGACCAAGTAACATAAAAGCAGGCCCACCAGATAATACCTGGCTTCTCAAAGGAGACTTTGAAATTCAAAAGGGAGTGGATGAATGTTCTGTGAGCTAAGGGATCACATATGGCAGTTCAAACTATACCCAGCAAAACTACCTGTCATATTCAATGGGAAAGAAAAATATCCTATGATAAAACCAAATTTATACAATATTATCTGGCTCTACAGAAGGCACCAAAAGGAAAACTGCAGTCTAAAGAGGTTAGCTACACCCAAAAGGACAAAAGGAGTAAATAACCTAAAACCATAAAATCAAGAGGGAAAAATACTCACATCATACCAATAAAATAGTAGGAATCTTACAGAAATATTAGCAAGTATGGCTTTGGTACTGAACTTGGTTCAAATATGATCACATGACTTATCTAATTACAAAATGGGATGGGCAGTAGAATCATGATTCTGTACTCAGCTAAATGCTGGAGCTGTCAGGTGGAAATAGATGGAAAAACTAGAGCTCTGTAAAAAAATAAACAGGAATCAACACTCTTCATTAATGACTTTCAATATTAATTGCTTCAATTTTCTAAGGAAAACATAGACTAACAGGTTTAATTATAAAATAGGATCCATCTCTCTTCTTGTAGAAAAACATACAAGAAACACACCTCACCAACAAAGATACATACCACCTCAGGGCAAACATGAAAGAGGTATTCCAAGCAAATGGACCCAAGAAGCAAGCAGGTGTAGCTATTTTAAGATGTGGCAAAATAGACTTTAAACCAAATCTTATCAGAAGAGACCAAGAAGGATGCTACAAAATCCACAAAGAGGACATTACAACTCTAAGCATTTATGCATCAAACACGAGGGCACCAAAGTTCATAAAAGAAAGACTACTACAGCTAAAACCACTAATTGACCCTCACATAGTGATAGTGGATGACTTCAGTACCCCATGCTTAACAATAGACAGGTCATTCAGACAAATGATGGAGTTAAATAAACCCATAAATCAAATAGATCTAACGTTATCTACAGAACATTCCACCAAACACTAAAGAATATACTTTCTACTCAGCAACTCATGGAATTGAGCACATATTAGGACACAAAACAACTCTCAACAGATGTAAGAGAACATAACACCCAAAAACCTATCTGACCACCAAGGACTAAAGCTGGATATCAGTAACAATTAAGCTATACAAAGTACAGAAACTCATGGAAGGTCAACAAGTCACTGTAAAATGAAAACTGGGTCAAGACAAAAGTCAAGAAGAAAGTTAAAAACATTTTAGAATTGGATGAAAATGAAAACACAGAAAATCGATGGGACAGAGGAAGACAAGTTCATAGCACTAATTGCCTACATCAGAAAATGAGCAACCTCATATTAATAATTTAACAGCATACCTGAAAGCTCTAGAATAAAAAGAAACCTAAAAATACTAGACAGGAAAAAGTAACCAAAGTCAGTAATAGAATCAATGAAATACAAACAATAACCACAAAATAGAAAGAATCAATGAAACAAAGAACTGGTTCACTGGAAAAAACAACAAGATCAACAAACCCTTGTCCAATTAACCAAAAGATGGAGAGAGATCTAAATTACCAAAATTTAAAATGAATAGAGCAATATTACAACAAACAAGGAAATTCAGAGAATCATAAGGACATGCTTTAAAACTCTGTATTCTAAACTAGAGAACCTTTTTAAAAAATTATCTCTTGATGTATATGACCGTCCAAAATTAAATCATGAAATAGGCAATCTAAAATCCCGTAGTGAAATAGAAGCAGTGATTAAAAATCTTTCAACTGAAAAAAGAAGCCCAGGGCCAGATAGATTCCACCAGACATTCAAAGAAGTATTAATGTCAATATACCTTAAATTACTCTACAAAAATAACTGGTGGGATATTTCCTAATTCTTTTTATAAACCCAGTATTATCATGATGCCAAAACCATATGAAAGCCCAGTTAAGTGAAAATCATAGACCAATTTTCCTTATAAACATAGATGCAAAAAAATCTCAATAAAATATATGAAAAATTAAATCCAAGAACACATGAAACAATTATCTGCCGTGATCAAGTTGGCTTCATCCCAGAGATGCAGGTATGGCTCAATATACATAAATCAATAAACATTATCCATCACATAAACTGTTTGAAAGACAGAAAACATGTGATCACCTCATTAAATACAGAAAAGACATTTGACAAAAATCCAAGAAGACAAGGCTGTCTACTCTTTCCATACCTATTCGATAATAGTACTTCAAGTTTGTTTGTTTTTTATTTATTTATTTATTATATATAAGTACACTGTAGATGTCTTCAGACACACCAGAAGAGGGCATCAGATCTCATTACAGATGGTTGTGAGCCACCATGTGGTTGGTGGGATTTGAACTCAGGACCTCTGGAAGAGCAGTCAGTGCTCTTAACCACTGAGCCATCTCTCCAGCCCCCATACTTCAAGTTTTAACTAGAGGAATCGACAACTGAAGATTAAAGGGCTAAAAACAGGAAAGAGATCAATTGCCTTTATTTACAGAAGATATAATTTTATACATAAAATATCCTAAAAACCATCAGAAACCTTTATAGCTGATAAATATTTTTGGCAAAGTAGGGGTATACAAAATTAACCCACAAAAATCAGTAGCTTTCCTATGCACAAATGACTGATTAAGTAATCAGGAAAACAGTACCTTTCACAATAGCCTCAAAAAATACAATAATCTTGGAATAACTCTAACTAAGCAAATGAAAGACTTGAATAATAAAAAAATTTAAGATGTTAAAGGAAGAAGTCAAAGACTTCAGAAGATGGCAAGATCTTCCATGCTTATGGGGGGGGGTTGGCAGGATTAATAGTGTGAAAATGACGACCCTAACAAAAGCAATCTACAGATTCAGTGCAACCCCCATCAAAACTACAACAAAATTCTTTATAATTTTTTTTTTTTAAATCTTTAATTCTATATGATAACACATATAGGATAGGTAAAACAATCTTGAATAATAAAAGAACATACCATACCCTCAGCTGGTGACCCACACACATTGAAACTCCACATTACTCAAGGACCCTGAGCAACCAACCCCTGACCTAATTCACATAGGCTTTTATCATCCTCCTCTCTCTCTCTCTCTTCTCTCTCTCTCTCTCTCTCTCTCTCTCTCTCTCTCTCTCTCTCTCTCTCTCCTTCTCCACATGTTTTTGACTCTTGGCCTCTTGGTTACACTCTCCAAATCTTATTTTGGACTTAACTTGCTTCCTACCTTGGCAACTAGCCTTCACTCTCTGCTCCTCCCCCAATGCCACAGTGAGGGCTACTACCCAGCTCTCTGCTTCCCCTGCCTGCCAGCCTGAGCCCAACCCACATCCCCTGCAGGCCAAAAAGCTAGATCCCCACTCGCCCTCTAGCACTGGCCAGCAGGCTAACTTAGCTGCTGCTAGAAACACTGATGGCCACAAATCTATGGGGGCTGTTGCAGCTAGTGACAGGGGCCTGGTGCCTGGGAGCCGGCAAAGCTCCTACCACCCTTTCAGGGTCTCTGGGGCTTCTAGCCTTTGCTCATCTGAGGGCTAGGCTACCTTCCACGGTCCACCTCCCCACAAAAGAATTGTTGTGGGTATTTTTATGCCATGAAGTAACATCTACAGTGTAAGGAATGAATTACAGCTTGTTAAGTAGGTGACCAAAGGAATCCCAAGGAAGCTCCAAACATAACATGCTATTCTCAACGCTATTAATTGCTTTCCAGAATCTGCTGGTAAGGCCCTATCGCTGCAAACAACACTTACCTGTGTTATTAAACACGGAAGTAGAGCTGGTGCTTAACAGGAAGTTTCACCCCAACTGACTAGCACTGCTAGGGTTGGGAAGTACTTTTTTTTTTCTTGTTGGCATTAGTACTCTGCACATGTGTAACCTAACTGGTAAGAGATAATGGGAAAGGAACATGCCAAGGGGATTGAGTACCTCCATTTGCTCATGATACAAAAGAAGTATGCTTGGACTCTCAGCACATGCAGAGTTCTGGGCTTGTAACTATCATTGGTTCAACTTCTGTGGCTCTACGGCTCTTCAAGAAGCTGTTCTCTTTTGGTTTCCGATCAGTTACTAATATTAAGGACACTTTATTTGGCTACCTGAACTTCCAAAGATGCAAGAAATTCTTATTTCCCTGAACCCTCTCTTCGGGAAGAAAGGGAACTTAATGATAACCAACAGGTGTTCTCTTAGTGAGCTTCAACTCTATGGAAAGTACTCTTGCTGCTCCTGGCGAATGCTAATCAGTATCACCCAGCTAGCAAACACTGAGACCTGTGTCAGCAACCTGCCTGCAAGATATACTGGTATAATAGTGGCAAAAGTGTTATGGGAGTGATCAATCACTTTGATTGGATTTAAGGCCCATTCACTGAAATGAAATCTATACCTTGACACTCCTAAAGTGATCAAGAACCTGAGACTAGATAGGAGAAAACCTATTATTTTGCTAAAGGAACAGAGCAATCAAGTGACTAATGTCATATTGCTATGCCCATGGGTCAGTGTCTCCCTCAGCCCTCATCAGTGAAGTGTCTTCTTGCAGTAGATGAGAAACAACAGAAAGAAGCTTCTACTGGGACAAAGTGCGAACAGTGAGAGACTTTGGAAGACTCAGCCCTAAACGAGCTGCCTTTATCAAACACTTCCCCTCAGGGCTCAGGGATCTATGCAGATGGGGCAGACAGATTTTAAGAGCCAGAGGTGATGGATAACTCCAAAAAAACCAGTGTCTTCCAAATACAACTGGTTCGCATATGAATTTATAGACTGTGGTAGCACACACAGGCAGATGTAGGTTCAGACCAGATGGGATTCCAGCACTGAGAAGGAAAAATAGACATGAGGTCCCATCCCTAACAAAGGAGTTATTTACAACTGATACCTGAGCGAAGGGAAGAAGGTTCCTCCAAGGGGTCATGGTATACCAATCACACTCCAGAGCAGGCTTCATGCCCAGTAGCTGCCCATACAAAACAAACTCTAGATTTATTTTATTGTGTGTGGACTTTTTGTTTCAATTTGTTATTTGTCTTGCTGGTCTGTTGCTTGTTTTGATGTTTGTTTTTAATGGGTAATTTTGTTTTGAAAGAAACAAAGAATATAATGTTGGGTCAGTAGAAATGTGTGAAGAATCTGGGAGGAGTTGGAGGAGAGCAAAAAGGAAACACTAAAAAGAAAATAGAACCTGGGGCTTACTGGCATTCAACATAGTTCTCCACCTTCCCTCTGCTGCGTTCAACATACCCCGTGGTTCTCCACCTTCCCACTGCTGCGACACTCAATACAGTTCCTTACGTTGTGCTCACCCAACCATTCCCATCACTGTAACTGTGCTACTGCTATGAATTGTAACCATCCGACATGCAGGACCAATCCCAAAGGGGTTGCAACCCACAGGTTGAGAACTGCTGCCCAAAACATTGCTCGTCTTCAAAACTGGATTACTGCTTTTACAGTTAGTTTCACTGGATTTAAAATGTAAAAGGGCAAGCAAACCTATCATCTTCCATGCAGCTCTGTAAATATGAAACACTGCCTTTTTAATGTTAATATTATCTTTGTGTATGTCTGTTATTAGAGATGAGATAGTTGAATCTAAAGCTAGCCCATGAGCTGTTTTTCTTTAGACTAAATTACATCTTCTTCCAGGGCAAAATCTTAACAATTTTCTAATAAATGCTTCAATAATTTTTTTTTTATATACGATTTTACTGAGAAATGAGTCAGGCTTTGAATACAAGGATCACTCACCTTATTTCATGGATCAAAAATAGTTTAGCTTTTA
Organism: Rhynchomys soricoides; assembly: GCA_019843965.1. Classification (NCBI taxonomy): domain Eukaryota; kingdom Metazoa; phylum Chordata; class Mammalia; order Rodentia; family Muridae; genus Rhynchomys; species Rhynchomys soricoides. The sequence goes on along the minus strand of JADRCH010000115.1, from coordinate 5,549,065 downwards.
GTTGTGGGTAGAGCATATTGGACATTTGTACTCATAAGCAAACAGCTGGGAAATGGGTTCCTGGTCTGTAAGACAGCAGCCTGAGGTAAACCTAAACACCAAGGAGGTGACAAGTCCATATCTTCTCTAGAATGATGATTCTGAAGTCTGATTTTGCCAGCTGATTTATAAAAAACAATTAGACGGATTCACATGCCCCCACCTGGTCACACAGCTTAGCTGGTAACACACCGTGTCTAGTTACTGTCTGAACTACCTTAACAAGATAGAATTAGTGCAGCTGAGGATTGCACTGCCTTCAGCATGGGTTGCTTCAGGCTCTACCTACCCCCTGGTATATATTAACAAGTGCACATCAGCTGTAACTTCCCCTCAGACAAAATGAGTAACCCTACTGGTCTCTGTTTAAATTGAAAACAGCACAGCAGCTTTTGAATCCTTATTGCGATCCCAAAGACCGGAGTAAAGGGACGCAAATGGGAGCCAAGTGGACACTTACACTTGGTCTCAGATCTTTGATGCAACCTGAAACAAGCATCTATTTGCAGCTGTAAAATGAATGCTAGGCAGCCTTGCAGGGCAGAGTGGGAGGGGAGTTTGCAAGGCCTGCTCTGTCTCAGATGTCTTACTGACTAGCAGTGAATGCACAAATCCCAGGCTTTGGCCAATGTCCTTAGCAACTTGCATAACCTTTACCAAACTTCCTAAGTGCTTTAAGTTGCTTAAGAGTAAAAGCATGTGTACCCACCAAAGGGTTCAAATAAGCAAGGGAAAATGCTTTGTAAAACTGCAAATCAGCTTACCAATATAAACGGAAAAAAAAAAAAAAAAAAAGATCCCAGGAGGAAAAAATATATATATCAACTTAAATTTAAGGAACATGACTCCCTTTTAATTGTTTAGTCTCCTCCTGAGAAGTCTGGCCCCAAACCAGGAATTAGAAACAATATAGCAGTCTTAAAACATCCATACTGTGCTGTACTATAAACAGTTTAGTAAAAACTCAGAAGCAACAGACAGCCACCCGAAGACTAGAGGTGGAAAACACAGACACAAAGGAAGTGTTAGTCACTGAAGTGACATGAAATCACGGGGCTGGCAAAGACAGGTAAAAGCAACAACAGTAGATTTTAAAGTTTTAATGACTCCACTTCCTTTATTGCAGTAACCTCTGTACAAAGCAGCAACTGCAATACTCAGGGTTAAAACATTACAAAAGCATTTGTGACAGGTACAGTACAGTATTATCAAAATATTACATTTTCAAACTTAGCAGATAATCACCAGAGCTCAACTCTTTAAATTATTTCCATAGTCTTAAAAAAAGAAAACAAAAACAAAAACCCCCACACATGTCAGAAAGCAGTATGAAAAGAGTAGAAAGGAAGCTAAAAGCACAAAGGAAAAGACGCAACAAATAAATATCGGATTTGGTTACCTGTTAATAATCAACACCAGCGTTCTCTTTGAACCCACTGAATATTCTACCTATCACAATAATGAGCTCAAATGCCACTGCATAATTATTTTTAAGTTATTATCAATGATTAGGACTGAAAAATAATTTGGCATCAAAATAATCAAAACTCAGCATAAAATAAAAATAGCTTTAATACTAGCTAGTGCCTCTAAGAATTAAATCGTTGAGAATTTTCACGTTAGACTGCGACTGCAGCCTTGTGAACGTCTGACCTGGCAGCTAGTGTTAGCCAATGGAATGCAGTTTTTAAAAGTGGAAAGCTGCTGGCATTATTTCACAAAGAGTATCACCCTCCCTGTTAGGTGCATTGAGATCCATTTTATGTACTTTAAACACACGTTGTGTGATGGATGACATTTCGTTTCTGTAGTACAGATCACAATCAAGTTTCCTGAATGAGGGGAAAAACCTTTAAAAATAAAAGGCAAGTAAGTATAGCTGTGCACACTTCAAGATAGCAGCATTCATCCCATGCCCTAGTATCCAGTCAGAAAATTCACCCATGGTATGGTTTACTAACATGACTCTCCTATGCTGCCCTAAACTCTGCAAGGTTTACAATAGTTGGACCAATATTGTATTATAATGCAAGAAAAACGTTTTAAAAATCACTTAGCCTTGTTTTCGGATGGAAATGAGAAGATATCCAGCTGCTAGCAAGTCCATCTGGATTCACGTAGCACAAATATCACATGACTGAAAATGCTTTTCTGACATCTCTCTTAAGATGATTAAAGTCTGTGTACATTCTCCACTGAAACTTACAGATCATCTATTTGTCAGCCCTTTACCTAACTGGACAATTATACAAAGTTATACTATGATCTTCAAATTGTCTTTGTCCTCTATGAAATCTGTGACGTCTTGATCTGACTTGAATGTTTACTTTAAAAAGAGAGAGAAAAAAATAAAACAAAAAATCTGTAATCTACCAAATCATGATCACTTTAAAATCGGAAACACTGGCAACATAAATTTCATTACATATACATATATGCACCTGTGTATGCGTAACATACACACATACAGACATGTAGACATGAATCCCTTGAAATGTTTTTAGAAAATCCTTCCTTGAAAACTGAGAAACTTCACATTAACAACTGTATATAAAGCTTTCAGGACAGCACATGCGCAGTCTGTATGTGAAGCTTTCAGGACAGCACATGTGCACATGCGTACTGTCTGTATAGAAAGCTTTCAGGACAGCACATGCGCACTGTCTGTCTGTCTGTCTGTCTGTGAAGCTTTCAGGACAGCACATGTGCACATGCGCACTGTCAAGTGTACGACAAGGTCAAACGCATAAACTGGCAGTTTTCTTTAACAAAAGTTTTAAAGTATTAAGAATGGATTAAATTTCAATGTTCAGAATAATCTGTTCAAACCTGAGTGTATTAAGACTAAATGTACTTGATACTTAAATAAATTAAGCCTAAAACCATTTCACTAAGAAAACAGTGGTTCATTTAACCATTGAAATAATTTTAATCTTTTTTTTTTTAAATAAAGGATGGCATAGGACAGTGAAATCCCCATAGTATTTATTGAAATGTTCTATTAAATGGCATTGTTTTGTCTAAATTTCCTCTAAAAATACCTGTTAACATGTCTTAAAAGTTCATCACATTTGAGAGGAAATTCTAAATTAAAAGAGATCTTTTAAAATAATACAAATGATCTCAAGGTTTTTGCTTTAAAAAGAAAACGTGATTTTTTTTTTTTTTTTTTTTTAAGCATTATACATGAAGTACTGGGTAGATCATCAGTCATTCCTACGATTTAAAAAAAATAATACACAACTCTAATTGAGAGTTAGAAACGGTATTCTGGGCCTCTTTTCCTAGCTCTAAATGTGCATATGTTCATATAAACCTAACCTTGGGTTCCTTTTCGTTTGATACTTTCCCATCCTCCTCAGTATCTAGCAGACACTTTTACAAAACACAGTTCTCAACACTAACTGGTCAATGGGAGGAGAAAAGCAGTGTCCACTTAGGATGACAGAGATTAGAAATAAAAATAACATCTGAAGGCAGAGTTTAAAGTTCTATAAATTTACAAAAGATGATAATCTATGGATGAAATTTGGTTAATTTCAGAAGGCACCTCAAGGCTAAAGGCTTTGTACTCCTTTTATCAATCAAAAGATAACACACTCTTATTGCTTTCAAGTAGTAAAGGAAAACTTTACTCTCATGAGTTTCAGTCCAACAACAAAGAATTAGCAGTCACCAAGCCTGAGATCTGGAGTAGACTGAACTGACGTCTCCACACATCTATCGAAGGAGCAGCTTCCATGTGCTTTCGAGTAATGAAGTAGTGAAACAGTCCCAGTTCGCCACTGTGATGCTGTGGTGTTACTGACGATCAGTCACTGTGACTAGGCACTCACGTACCATCTTAGAGGAAGTCCATGGCGCAGAGCAGTTAGGAGTAGAAGGTAAGGACGCTCTGATGATTCCCACGAACTAGAAGGATTGGTGGCAGGTCCTTAGATAGAGCTTCTAACCAAGCCATGTACAGAGCACTGGACACAGCACCCTTCCGTGCAACTGGAAGACTCCTAGGATCAGAATGAGAAAGATATGAGAAGAAAATGGAGTTATTGATTAGGTCCCAATCCCTGTGATATTTCTGAATGGAGGGATTCTGTATAAATGCAGCAGTGACTTCTTACAGACTCTCATTTCACTGTCTCCAGGCTTCCAGGTTTGAAAAGATTTTCAAACATTTGTCCATAAGAGTAAGAACTTGTTTTAACTTCAATACCTATAATTCATATTTAATATTAATTTCACACTTTCCCTTCACTAAGAATTCTTTAGAAGAAAAATGTATAACTCAGAAAATAAAAGTTATAGATGAAAGATGAACTAAAATAACGCTATTAACTTTACCTTTCCTTGTGAATTTTAATTTCTATCTATAGAGCATAGTAGTGACTTTTTGATCTATAAGGATCCACTCTAAATTTCTATGGTTTACAGTCTTTCATTATAGAAATCTACTTACCAACAGCACAAATTGAAAATGTGCTTGGTTACCCTAATAGTTCTTTAGTGTCATAGAATTTTATCATTTGTCTTAGTTTCTAGGTGCCTGGGCTTTTCTTTTCTATTAGGGAACACAGGATTCAGAGCTGAAGAAGTCCAGGTTTAAGTCAGCTCTACTTAACACAGTTCAGTAGAGCAAACAAAGGCTCAAGCAGGCACCAACATTTATATCTAATTCAAAGACAGCCTGTCTGAACAGAAAACAGCTGCCAGGGAAACAAGGGGGCAGATTCAGACATGAACTGCTACCCTTCTAAATAACGTAGAGTTATCTTTATGAGAAAGCTGTCTGGGATCCACATTCTACTGCGAGAGCCTTTCCCATGCCACTCACACATGATTAAGGCAAGGGTATAGTGCGTCTCTTATCCATGCATAAATTGCTAGCTCCACATCGTGAAAGCAACTATATTTTAAAGTGTGAGTTTTCCTTTTTATAGATAATGTCTTTTTGATTAACTCCAAGCACTTATTAACCAGGCCTTGTACACTGAAAGGCAAACGCAGCACTTGAGAGGCAAAGGCAGAGAGCTGCTCCAAGTTTAAGATCAGCCTGAACTATAGATTAAAAATAAAACAGAACAGAAAATACACAAACCAACAGTGTGGTGTGACCTACAGTGGGAACCACCACACTGACTGGATCTAAGGCTAGCTCTACAGGAGGGAAATCATGCCTGGCACTGTGAACAGGGTTAGAAGCAAGGCTGGGGATGTCTTTGGCTTTAGTGGGTCACCTGCTTCTACTGTTCTGCTAATCATGTAGTCCAACTGCCTTCTAAGCATGTTTACACCCGAAGCTGGTGCTGCCCTCAGCTTTGGTCAGGGGTCTTTGCAGAGGGCAGTGGTTAATGCAGACTCACAATTTATCAAAGTGCCTAGTGAGTGACTGAGTTCCCAGGCATGAATGGCATCTCTTACCACACGTATGCCCTCCATTCTCCCCAGGACTCAGAGAGCACTGAGGAAGATGGGACAGAAGGATGGTAAGAGCCAGAGGGCAGGGGCGAATGCGATAAAACATTACTTTCTGGAAATAAGGCCACGTGCACAAGCCCAAGCTGCTGTTGTTATTTGCATAGTCAAAATTCTAGCCTGGATTGTGAAGGGGCTCACAAGGCCCACCCTGTCTCAGAAGATACTGGCAATTAAGGGCTGCTTTAGGAGAGAGAGTCTTTGGAGGTTTGTTTGTTAAGAGGTTGTCCCAATCCAGTGGGCTGTCCCACATTCATATACTTAAGAGTAGCAGTAACAGGTCTCAGTGTCTTATTTGAAAAACACTCACACCTCATAGAGCCTAGAAGAGAATCTACTACCACTATGTTTATAAACCAGCCAATTTCTAATTACACCCTAAATACTTATTCTTATGCAGCTTACTCATGAAGAATAAAGTTTCTATTTGTAGCACATTAAAAAAAAGCATTATAGGAAGTTACAACTGGTCACAGCGTATAGAACAACAGAATTTGGGGTACTCAATGCCACTTGATATATCAGCTCAGGAAACATGGCTACAGAGGGGACAGGAAAATTGTAAAAGCTAGAGGACCTAGATGTCTGCTGTGAGTGGGTGTATCTGATATGTGACAGGGAAGCTGTGACAGGAAATAAGACCTGACAACACTAGCTGGCCTGCTAGCGGAGATGGGAGAAGTTTCATGAGCCATCACCCTAGATAAAAAGCTAAGGGAAATTCTGCAGGAATAAGCTCCTCATTAGTTAGCCAATTACAAGTGGTCAGCCTTAAAAACACACACAGCTGAGTGAGACTAAATGGACTCGGCGGTATATGTGATAACAATTTATTAAAACAATTATTATTTAATTCATCATAACTATAATAATTAAAGAAAAGGCCACAAATGTGAGAGGAAGCAAGCTGGACATGTGAGAGTTAAAAGGAAGGAGAGGGAAGAAGAAAATGGTATGAACACAATAAATAAATAAATAAATAATAAATAAATAAACAATAAATAAATAAATAATAAATAAATAAATATTCAATGTATGAAAATCTAGAAAGAACCTTTTAAGAACCATTAAGTACTATTACCATAGCACTTAATCATAGCAAAAAGACACATAGATACACAAATGCACTTTCATAAATCACCTATAAACCTTATCCCAATAATACTTACATTACAATAATATTAGCTGTGCTTGAATGCTCCTTTAATAATTCATTTAACCTGATCTGCCGATACGTCTGAAATGAAAAATGACAGAATCATTCCTAAATACCCTGCAATTTGAATTGTGAATAGTGTAAGGCAGATTATAACTTAGTGTACAGTGTGTACTTCCATGTAGCTGTGGGCTAGATCTTTAGCGCTACCAAAGAAGAAGGAGGGAGACAAAGAGAAAAAAGAAAAAGAGGAGGAAGAGGAGGAGGAGGAAGAAGAGGAGGAAGAAGAGGAGGAGGAGGAAGAGGAAGAAGAGGAGGAGGAAGAAGAAGAAGAAGGAGGAGGAAGAAGAAGAGGAAGAGGAAGCTGCTTCTTGTAAAACAGCAAAAACAAAACTAAACTGTGTAATAAAATAACATTTGGAAATATATTGGATGCTGCTTCCCACCATTCATTTATTAAATGACCTTAATGGAAGTCTGATTTGCATAGCTGTGTTAAGTCACAGCACTTGGTACCTATGAGAATCTACGTAAGACCAAGGAGAAGGCCGCAGCAGTGAAGCATACCTTAGTCTTATAAAGCTCCAGCTCGTTGTCTGTGACCCGCCAAGGCTCATTGTCTTTCATCTCATCTGCAATGTCCTGTTCCTTATCATCTTCATGAAGTCTGTATGGCTCGATCATGTCATCAAAAGCAACAATACTTTCAAGAGTAGAGAGAAGCTTATTTTGAATTACATACATGAACATCTTAAATAGTAAACTATAACAATCTTTATAGTTTAGGTAAAAAAAGAGTACTTTCCAATCTCTCACACTAAGCAGACTTAACTCTTGCCTGTGTCAGCCCCTCAACCTAAAAGTGCCATCTTAGCCAAAATGATTCCTCGGTTGCTACATCAAATACAACTTTGCTCAAACAACAAATCATTTCCAAATCAATGGAAATTGATTCTTATCCCAGCTCTGTAACTTATTCAACATATGCCTAAAAATAATTACAATTATATCTAATAAAATATGCACAGACAGTATCTGCCTCTTTGTGTCATTTTTCAGGAAGACAATTCCAGGAGTAGAAACCTTGAATAAAAGATTCTTGACAACAACGACTACGGGGAAATTCTCAGATTTTCACAGTAAAAGTAAACAATGGAAGCAATTGCATGAAAAGCTGAGATCGAATACATTCATCTGAAACTTAAACCTATCTGGAAGTTCTGTGGCACTAACAATTTTCAGAAAGCATGTAAAGAAGTGAAATCCCCTCTGAAAACTAAGAATTGCTAAAAGCTTACTCCAGTATCACTGGCAAGCCAATTATCACGTGTTTTCAACATAACTCAGGGCAGAGAAAAGGTGCAGGTAATCATTTCAAGTCAAATTATCTGTGTCTGCACAGGCCATTGGAATTGGAAATTTATATAGAATAATTTATCCAGCAACTTACTTTTCTTTTTTTGGTTTGGTGTTGATATCTCCTAGGACCATAATATCAGAGAAGTCTATTCGGAATTTACTCAGTAAAGTAGCCATCCTGTGACAAGAAGAACAGAATCAGACATGGGAAGGATGTTCACAGGCATTCTCACTCCCTACATATGTGGTTAAGATGACTTAGAAAGTCTATCAGCTGCTGCACAGATTTCCTGAATTAGCTCCTACTCTCCATTAAAAAAGAAAACATTGAAATCACCCAAGGAGAGAAGACAATAGTTTATCTCCCTGCTTACTGTACATGGTGGTTAATCTTCACTGCATTTGGAATCATTCAGGAGACATACTTTTGGCTGTGTCACTAAGTAAATTTCCAGAAAAATTGAGCAGCGATACTTCTGTTTCCTGGCTGAAGACATAATTTGACCAACAGCTGCATACTGCAGCCAGCATACCTTTCTACTGTGATAGACTGTACCCTCGAGCTGTGAGCCATCACAAGCCCTCCCTTTTCTCAAGGTGTCAATCAGGCACCTCATGGCAATGAGAAAGTAACTAATATAGCAGCCAATCATGGGTGATTAAAGAAGGCTGTCCATAATGAAATGGGACAGCTAGCTTGATTAAAAGTGAATTTTAGTCAAAGCATACTGGAAATATACATTTAAGAACAAGAAAGTCTCTTTTAAGTTATTTTTGGGTTATTATTTATTAGATTTATCTTAAAATATCTTAAGGCCCAAATAAAACTTTCAAAGCCATGTTTAAGATTCAGTTCATAAAAGAGAAAAACTCATGGTATTGTCTTTGGTGATGGTCAGGGAAAGTACACCAAGCCTGACATTTGGTAAATAAAGACCTTGTACACGGTCTGGGTCAGGAGTCATGAAATACTAGGGGTAACAACAGTAAGCTGAAGCACCCAAGAAAAACAATCAACAAAACAAGATCCTATGTTTAATAAAAAGCTTTAAAAGGGAAGGTATGGGGGGCTGGAGAGATGGCTCAGTGGGTAAGAGCACTGACTGCTCTTCCAAAGGTCCTGAGTTCAAATCCCAGCAACCACACGGTGGCTCACAACCATCTGTAATGAGATCGGACAACCTCTTCTGGTGTGTCTGACGACAGCTACAGTGTACTCATATAATAATAAATAAATCTTTAAAGTTTTAACTTTAAAAGGGGGGGAGGTATGACAAGTATCTGCTACACAATTCATTGTTGAAGTGAAAATACCTAACTGAATCCAACTGAATCCTAGAATACATTAACTACAGTCCGCTAAGGGTTATAGAGCCTACGAGACTGAAATTGAAGAAAAGTAATATGAGTGGTGTCAACTATTAGTTAATTCAGGAAGGAAATGTGCTGGAGAGAGGAAAGGGGGCTAAGGTCAGGCCTGGTGCTGAGAACTGAGCTGGCTTCACAACAACCAAGCCTTTGTTGTAACAGTTCCCTCCCAGCCGGACACACTGTTTCCTTAATAGGAAGGTAACCCAAAAGAGCTTCAGGAAGTTTCTGAAACTGACCATATTCCCTGTTCCTCTCTCCCAGGGGAAACTATAAAAAAGCTGCTGCGAGTCATTCTCAGACAAGCCAAGCTGCAAAGAAGACTCTGAGACCAGAGGACCAACTGCTTGGAAGCAGAAACCAGCTGAGCTGCCATGATGAGGTTTAGACCTGAGTTTCTTGCAAAAGGCACAAACAAGGCCACTCTCCAACCTACCGACTGCCTGCAGACTGTGCAGTGCATTCTAAGTTTCACAACTTCTGTGAGCTGTCACCCATGCTGGGGTGGGCTTTGGCAACATAGCTATCTTTGAACCATTTCTGCTCCTGCAAGTTACCCCCTCACATATACTCGTGTAAGTAAACCCAATAAAACTCATTGGCTCATCACGCTGGACTTTGGTGGTGTTTGTATGGTCATGTAATGGGCTCCCTATCTGGAGTAAATAGATGTGTATGTGTGTGTTGCATCTCCCCAGGAAGTCTTGTTGCACAACACATCTGTGTAGATGAATGAGGCAAATGAAGAGATATATACACAAGAGATAAAACAGGTAGACCAAAATGCCTGAAATCCCCCAAATGAGGACAGAATGAAGGACACATTTCGAGTGGGAAATGGAAAGGAAAAGGAGGAGACAGACCGTCAGAAACCCCCACTGCCACACTGCAGCACTCACACTGTCTAGAGGCGGTTACAGGACTGTGGGAAGATCAGGCAGAACTCTCAGACTTTCTACATGAAACTGGGAGCAATGTGGGCAATACCCTGTGGGAACAAGGTCAGGAGAGAAGCACCAGAAACCAGACTCATGGCAGTGCAGATGACAACAGTATGCTGAATGCCTGGCGTCTCCAAGTCCATACGATTTCTCCATATTTAAAAAGGCAATTTCCATGCACTTTCGCTCAAAAGACTAAATATCTGCTTCTAACCTCTGACAGAGTAGGTATTAGTAAAGACTTTCTAAAATACCAGTGTGCTCAAATACAACACGTAAGGGAAAGTGTGTATTTATAACTTAAACCTGGAGGTCAGATGAGAGAGAATGAGGCTCTATTATAGAGACTTCTGCAGTGTGGTTAATCCTTCAAGGACAGTGTAGTTTTCATTTTATCAAATCTCTACCATGGTAGGGCTATTGGGTTAATGTTCTCCAACTGAAAACGAACTTACGCTCTCCGGTCGTGGTCTATCCTGTTTATCTTTCCACCAATGAATACACGGATCTTACAATCTTTCCACTTTTTCTTGGTAGTCAGAAGATAGGGTATCAGCAAGGTCAAGCCTAAATTATAAATTATAAAAATATAGTAAGGCCTTTTTAAAATGCTAATATTGCAAACAAAAGAATTAGTTTCAACCTGGTCTCAAAAAACTACAATTCAAAGTAAAATTCTTTTTCTGTCTTCCCTGGACAATCCTGTCAGGGAGGAAGGTCCAAGAGTGGAGGTCCAGCCCAAGAACTGCAGTTCTTTATACAGGCGATCCAATCAGAGGGTAGCCTAGGCAGTCAGAAAGTTTGCTGCATACAGAAAGGGAAAGGAAATGAATACAGCCTAGTCTGAGCACTGAAATGAGGATGAGGTTAAAAAAAAGTAGATTGGAATTGGCTTTAAAGCTCGATGTTGGACATACACATTATACATTTTCGCCAGGTCTGTCCACTGAGGGAGCCTGGTAACAAAGTATTATCCAAGAAGCCACAAGCATATTGCTTTTCCTAAATACTACTCTTGACTAAAAGGAACCAAGAGGTCTTGGATAAAAGGTTCTTTCCATGACAAGGAAGGGATAAGCCTAATATGCCATCTTATTTCAGGAAGATCCTGCTGGCTAGATGTGGACACTTTGAAAACCAAACAAATGATGACAGCACATTATATCCTTTTGGATAAAGTAAGAATCAATGACTTAAAATGAAGAGACAAGTTCTTCATACAATGAATGCCAGCTAGTTGATGAGGAAGGATTTATGGGAGTGAAAGTGTATCAGCCAGAGCCACAAGAGTCGATTCAGAAACATGAGTGAGGAGAATGGTTTATCTGCAGAACCCCCAAGAAGCCCTACCACCACACCTGTAATCACAAAGAGGGTAAAGCAACTTTTCAGTGCGTAAGCCTGAAAAAATACACTTTACTCAACATGACCCTCTTGGTAAGACATCGACAGAAAAGCACAGTGCCACACTTCTGTGCTATTTCTGCCACAGATTCATAACCTGAAACTGACTACGACCAATCTAACTGCTTCCAAATTGAATGACATTCCATAAACTGGTCTGTAATAGTTAATAAAATGGCATATCATAATGTTCAAGGAAAAGCTAAAGCATCTGCTACATGAGGAGCCCAGAAGAGACATAATCCTCACACTGATTCTTACACTGTCTGAGAATGCTAGTAAAACTTGAAAGGGTAAAAACATGAAGATGTATGCCATTTCTTAACACTGTTCTTACATTTTCAGTAATTCTTTATAAAATAAATACATCAATGGCCTTACCTCCATCATCAAAAAGCCACCAGACATCTATCGTATTCTTCCCTTGTTTTTTCTGAAACTGTGTGCTAGCTTCAAGAAGCTTTTGGTCAGCTACATTTAAAGGTGCAATGGGGCCTTTGGATTCTGAAGGATTAAGCAAAAAGTTATGACATAAAGGAAGTAAATGTTAAATCTCTTTTCACTATAGTCCTAGAATTTCCTAGCATTAGTAAATTTAAATATTTATATGCAGATAGCTGTATATGGCTTCCATCATAAGCCTGAAGGAGCTTATAACAGATAACTTGAGTATAAAAAAGTTCCTTTTGTTTTACAGTAGGCAAACTCATCCAAATCATCCTAATGTTTAATATTTTGGTGAAGATGCAGGGATCCTCAATACCAAACAATCACTAACAAAGCTTAGTTTTTTTTGGAAAGCTAGTTTAGGCTAACAAATTAAGGTTCATTCACACTCGTTCCTTAATATTTTATTATCTGGTATCTTAATGAGTTCAAAAGTATTAAATAAAAGCTGTATTTGCAAGATGATTGGAGAAATACCAATCGCTCTTACAATTATCAGGGAAATGTGTTCATTTGCCACCTGCCCCCTCAATATGAGACGCCCAACTTTAAAGCCACATAACTGCATCTTTCTTTGAATAACAGAAAGATGGGGGAACTCCCTGGAAAGGATACAAACTTGCTGCATGTCTGAAAGAAGTTCCCAGTTACATTTCTAGGAATTAAAAAAAAAAAATCATCACTGACCCTGTGAGCAAGCAAATGACTATGATGAAACTCCAGTACCACAATCTTAAAAACAGAAATTCACAAAAGGAACTCTGGGCATTTTCCAGAAGGTCCATCATTCACTTTTCATGCTGCCATGATGTAAGCAAACATGACAAATGATTCTGCATGATGAAATATGGCTACCAAACCACACTGCTCCATAACTCTCACCTCTCTCTCCTTCTCATAAAATTCATGTACGCTGACATGACTGTATCTCCCAAACGCAGCATGACTGTGAGGAATATTGCAATTTTTGAAACAAAAAATATATTAGTATTGAAATTGAGAATTTGGCTGGGTACAACTGATGGTGAAGAATGTAAGTGACACCATGCATAAACCTGCTCCAGTGTCTGCTTACCCTCTCAACCATGCAGTAAGAAAAAAACAAAAACAAAAAGCCTGCCTTTCCAGGTCTGAGTACTTCAGAAACACTATGATGGTTCAAAAGAATGTGAAATAACAGCTTGTCCCAGTGAGATTTAATGCTTTAATTGGAACAATATTAATTTTGCTAATCTGCATTTAATAGATAACTGTAATATCACCTCACCATGGAAATTAAAACTAAATTAAAATAAAAGGAAAATAATAGGCTTGAATTAAAGAGTTAACGATATGAGGGGTGAAATAAAACGATGAACAATGCCTGCCTTTTGTCAACAGGGGCTGAGTTGGAGTCTTGCCATCCTCTTCCTCATCTAGATTATGTTTAAAAAACACAAAATATGAAGTTAATTGCCTGTATAATCACACAGTTTGGAAATGTAAATAGAGCACATCATAAACAAGACAGTGTGAAACAACAGCCCATGAGAAATGATTAAGACTGAAAATTAGTAATTTTTTTTATACTGAGTGTTTAATATTTTAAAACGTATTTTCTATATACTACACAGAGTGAATGATTAACACCCACCCTGAAATTTTATTTCTGCAAAATTATTCGAAAGAGCCAGCAGACTTTGTAAACTTAAAGCTTTCATAGTTGAAATTAGTTGACAATGTCAAATTACAGTGTGTGGAATGGAAGCAAGACTTTGAGCTATTATCTTTGCAGATAAGACATAGCCTTTAACATGTCACTATGTCACTACACAAGATTAAAAAAGCACCTGGTGCTTATTTGTACAAGTCAATCTGTACTTGAAATCTTAAGGAATTTAATGAGAGATAAAAGTCTTGTATGTAAATGTCAGTTTATAAAGGAGTCATTTTCTTCAAATTAAGTTCGTGTGCACATGCATATATGCATACATTTACCAGTTTATGTTTAAATATTCACCAATTTGTTTTCTGGGGTAAGCAATTTTCCTAGCTCCTGTTCCCCCTGAATGTAATTTGCTGTTGTTGTTTAAGGAAAGCAAAACTCAAGACTTACAAAAGAAAGAAGATTCTGGGTGGGACCCTGAGTAGGACTCCGGTGGGACCCTGAGTAGGACTCCGGGGCTCCATAATCACTAACGCTTTCCTAGTATGAGCCAGAGCTGGCTAGTGAGTGCCTTGCCTTTTCATTGGTAGAGAACGTACCTACCTCCTAAGGCAGTAGAATTTCAGACTTGATTAAATGAGATCAGGACTGGCGCAAGGCCAGCACTTACAGGGTATTCGTGTGTGTGTGTGTGTGTGTGTGTGTGTGTGCGTGTGTGTGTGCGTCCTTGTATATGATATGCATCAGTAAGCAAGACAGATAAAACTAAATACTGTGCCTGTATAACTATATTACAATGTTCCGAATACTGAAGAGTTTTTACATATATACACCCTTCTTATATAGGTTGCTTGAGAATTTGTCAAATAGAAAACAGAAAATCAAGTTATATAACAATTTTTATGTGTTATAAAAATAACTAATTAAGCTATAAATATTACTGTTATAAAGTAATACTTAATACCTGCTTTTGAAAATATAGTGATGGGTAGTTTATAGTCACTTAAAGGAGCTTAAATGTCAAAGACACAGTGGCATCTGAAATTATTTATAATTTTATTTATGAGGATGGATGAAAGTCAGAGGGCAAATTGTAGAGCTCAGTTCTCTCCTTCCACTCTGAGGGTCCCAGGGAGCAAATTCAAGGATGCCATAAGACTTAGCAGCATTTTTCCATGTGGGCCTTCTTACTCACTCCCAAAATGACTCTTTATATTGGAGTAATGCATCTACATCTTTACAACCGAGTAGAAATGTACTAACCTAGCTTCCTAATGTTTAAAAATATGCAGTTGTAACATTCATTCCTAAGTTGATGTGCATGTTAATGTCTACCTACTGTGATGCAGAGTAGCTTCTAGGAAATGCTCAATAGGACTGCATACATTGATTCCCCACAGACTACACAGAAATGGCCTGCCTCAGGCAAGAAAACGGAGAAGGGTAAAAGAATGTACATATAAATTAAAATAAATGCAAAAAACGAACAGAAAAAGCTTATGAAGTGGGGAGACACTACAGAAAAGACTACTAAAGCCACCAAGGGCCGAGAGAGGAAATGTGTGCAAGCTACACTTTGCACTACTACGCTAGGCAGGCAAGGTACACAGGAAAGAAAAGAATAAAAAGCAACATTAATGCTTTGAAATAATCTAGAAGATAAATTGCACAGAGACATGGTTGTCCAAGGCTATCAATTTCATGAAGAGGACAGCAGTTATCTTAGAGAAATCAAAAGCGCACACACTATGGCTTGATGATTTACAGTGCAGATTTCCCTCCTGCTGCATATCAGCCGGAGCAGGACAGATGGAGAGACGAGGGTGAGGGCGGGAGAGCACGATTTGGAAGTCATCCTCTCCCCTTCCTACACGATACACTTAGAGACCAAGTTATCCGCAAGCCTCGCGAGAAGGAACGTGCTCGTCACACTTTAAAACAAAAATACTTAAAGCAAGCAACTAAAGATCATGGTAGCACCTAATCAATTGGCATAAATGATTTCTTATTTTACTTAAGGCAAGCAAATACTTTAAAATTGCTACTTATGTTGTAGTCAGTTTTGAGGCACAAATTTTACCTGGCCAACTAGAAACAAACAATTCTAGCTTAAGAAAAGGGACTTTGTCCTACATATTAAACATGAAAGCCAACTGCCTCCATATTAAAATATGACTGTTAATAAAATCTTGTCTGACTAAAACTTACCTTTCTGTGTAATAGGTTTTTCACCAGGTGATCTGCAAATATCTTGATCTGACTTTTTACTGTAGTCCACATTTACTATGACATCCTTGGTTCCAGGTGATTTTTCTTGTGAAGATAATAATTCTTCTATAGATATGAAAGTATTTAAAACAGTATCAAAATTATATTTTAAGTATTCAAAGTATCAGGGTTGGGATTTAGCTCAGTGGTAAGGCCCTGGGTTCGTCCTCAGCTCCGAAGGGAAAAAAAAGACAAAATAACAAAAAGACCAAAAAAGCCAAAGGTAACTGGCAAAGTATCATGGTTTAATAATTAAAAGGTAAACAGTATTCCTTGTGATGACTGATTTCTTAAGAAACACCTATAATGTTTAAAATGAGTATCCATTTAAATATGTCAACCATAAGTGGCTAAGTTAAATTCTGGGGAGTTTAGAAATGAATGAGAAATTCAGACAAAAATAGAATATAGTAGGCCAAAAGATGATATGTAGGTTTTCAAAATAGTACAAAAAAATGTAGATGTGACCAATGTTCACATGCACATAGAGGGCATCGCCCTAGGAAACTAGTCTATGACTGCAAAGTCAGTGTCCGAGGTACAACCTTTTTGTAATAATAGCAATGGAGTGACCAATTCTTCTAAAAAGCATTTTCAGATTTTGATAAATAATAAGTAAATATTTAACTTCTACTGCAAAACATGCATAAAGAAAAATATGATACAAAATTAATAATCGGTCCATAATTCCCATCACTCATGTGTGTAGACAGAGAGAAAGGACAGAAGCTATAGGAGCCAGGAGCCAGCATTAAACTAAGGGTTAAGAGGATTTACCTCTTTACTGTTCACGACAAGCCTATGAGGCATGTCACTGGGCATTAACAGACAAGTCACCAAAGCTGCCCAGGCTACAAAATTGCAGAAAAAGGCTGGAAGTGTAGAAAACCTCTACAAGGGTCCAACACCAGATCTCAGCAATGGACAAGGCTTTCAAAAAATAACGACTTCCTAATGATTCTAAATGTGTAAAGTGTCTGTGAGGGGAAGAAAGCACGGGGGCGCTACCTCTAGTCACACAGTGCTGACGGCATGAGCCCTGTCCTCTAGACTTAGTCACTGTTATAAGACTGCACAGGATGTTTGGCCAGGTTCATTCCAGGCAGCAGCCGAGCTTGTTTGTTTCCTACAGACCTCAAAGTATTTCTTCAAAGTTGCAGACCACTCTTAAAGGAGGGTACAGGTTAGGGGGTTTAAATCTATGAACACATTATGGAAGTCTATGCTTCTTGTCTTATCTAAATGCAGCTAATCTGATGATTTCATTAATTAACTGATAAAAGAAATGGTAGCTATTCAATTTTTTTTTAAATCAGTAAAATTCTTTGAAGGAAATAGAAATTCCCATTTTCATAAAGTTGGCAAATTAAGTATTAACCTTCACTTTAAAATACTGTAAAGATTATACATTGTGTTTTTAATACTTTTACAGCCTAAGTTGTAATTTAAATATTTTAATAGTAATTTAAGTATTTTTCTCATCCAATTTTTTTAAAACAAATTTGGCCAACTTACAATCATAACTAATGTCTGCCTCTCTTAAGACTATGACTTATACTAAATTTTATATTGTCCATTAATAATAATTAATAGAGAATAAAGCTATCATATGAACAGTACAAAAAGAAGACACAGACATGGTTGGCTTCGAAGCACACCTGATCTTAAGATTGTGAGCATGTGACATGAAGAAGATGGTCTCTATGAAAGTGGGTGAAGAACTTACAACAATTAGGCACAACTTTCTAACAAAGTAACTCGGACTTTGGCTCTGCCAGAGTCTGACTAATATAGATAGATGCAATGCTTTCAGCCAAACATCAGACTGAGCACGGGGTCCCCAGTGGAGGAGTTAGAGCAAGGACTGAAGGAGCTGCAGGGGTTTGCAACCCCACAGGAAGAACAACAATATCAACCAACCAGACCCCCCAGAGCTCCCAGGGACTGAACTACCAACCAAAGAGTACACATGGAGGGACCCATGGATCTGACAACATATGTGGCAGAGGATGGCCCTGTAGGGCATCGTTGGGTGGAAAGGTCCTGTAGAGGCTCAATGCCCCAGTGTATGGGAATGCCAGGGCGGGGAGGCAGGAGTGAGTGGGCAGGTGGGGGAGCACCCTCATAGAGGCAGGGAGAGGGGGACGGAATGGGGGTTTGTGGAAGAGAAACTGGAAAGGGGATAACATTTGAAATGTACATAAATAAAATAACCAATTAAAAAAAACGGAAAAAAAAATCTTATGCTAAAGAGTGCTTACCTTGTCCTTGGAGGTGTGATATATCCAGTCCTTCCTGTAGGCGGATAACCACAACTCCATACTGTATGTCAAAAGCATCACTATAATGGAAGGAAGAATCACAGTAACTGTTTATGTTTTGTATAATATGAAGGGAATCACAGCTCTCTAAAATGACTTTCAGCTCTAAATGTCTGTTTTCTTTATATGTTCTGAAAATCAGTGAGAGATGAATCATATTAGCTCCTAATTCCACACCTTTCTTCTGTAGTGCCCTTGAAAACTATGTTTGTGTGCCTCAGAGGGCTGTGCCACATGATGCTGTCAGGAACCTCTGCGGACATGACCTCACATACAGCCTGGTGCAGTCTAGTCTTCTGTACTCTCAACAAAACCACCTCACAACATACTTCCTATAATGTGCACCCACCATAAACCACATGACTGACTCAAGTAGCAGCTTTTTAAGAGTAGGAACAGGTTTGTTTGGTTGGTTTTGTTTTAGATTTTGTTTTTCATTATATGTCTGTTTGTAGGCATGTGCATTTGAGTGTCTGTGAGCACAGAAGCCAAAACGATTGCAGTTATAAGCCACCTGAAGTGTGTGCTAGGAACCAACCAAACTTGGGTCCTCTGGAAGAGCAGAAGTCGTAACCACTGCACCAACTGGCCCCGTCCAACAGTATGTTTATCTTGTCAGGAAATAGGACAGAAAACAGCTATTACAGTTACCCGACTACAGTTACACTTAGGCCTTCTCCCTTTGAATTTAAGATGAAAAAGATCTGAAGGTGAAGAAAGGGGTTCTACTGAGAAGGAGAACAGGCTTTCACATACGCAAACATTTCTAAAAGGATCGTTATCTATGAGTGTGAGTGTATGTAGACACAGGTACTTGTCTCATGCTTGCAGAATCGAGGAGGCCATACAAGTGTCTTCCTGAGTCAGGGTCTGCCAGTGCACCTGGAGCTTGTCAATTCAGCTAGAGTGGCTGGCCCACACCCAAGGCCTCTCCTCTCCCCATGTCTCTGAAGCTGAGGTCTGTAGGTCACTGCCGTGCCGTTTTCTTTTATGAATGCTACCGATCAAACCCAGGTCCTCATGCTTTCCTAATGGAGCACTTTACCAAGGGCGCCGTCTCCCAACCCTAACAGACAGTTTTTGAAGAATAGGTTTTACTTTTTTAAAGTTAGTTTAGAAAAGCCATGGTCTGGTTTGGACCTGTGCAGGTTCCAAGCATGCTGTCAGACTCTGTAGCAATCCTGTTGTGCCTGGATGCTTTCCTTACACTCCTCCTACCTCTGCTTCCACAGCAATTCCTGAGCCTTGAGGGGAGGGGTTTGACAGCCTAACCATTCAGAGCTGAGTGCTCCAAAGCTGTCGCAGCATGCTGTCCAGTTATGAGGCTCTATGTTAATTACCATCTACTACCCAAAGAACCTTCTCTAATGAAAACTGAGCTCTGGTATAGCAATGTCACTAGGAGTCATTTTATTGCTATCTTTCTTTAGCAGAACAATAGTATATTTTCACCTAGGGCCCAGGACCTATCCGGTCTCAGGTTTTCAACCATGCTCCAGGGGAGTCCTCATGACTAGGATTGACTGGCCAACACAAAATGAATTCCGTGTTTCCTGTGCACTTGTTGTCTGGTTGAGGTTTTGTTATTGCTTCTTTGGTTTTCGTTTCTTTCTTTCTTTTTGAGAGAGAGAGGATGACTATGCTGTGATAAAATACCATGACCAAGGCAACTTGAGGGGAAAGGGAGGTTTATTCTAGCTTGTACTTCCAGGTGACAATCCATCACTGAAGAAAGTCAAGACAAAACTCAAACAGGAATCTGGAGGCAGGAGCTGATGCAGAGGCCATACATGGAGGGGTGCTGCTTACTGGATTGTTCCCCTTGGTTTGCTCAGCCTGCTTTCTTAGGTCTACCAGCCCATGGATGGTACTACCTACCATGAGCTGGACCTTCCCATACCAATGCCCTACACTCTAGTGTACAGCTTGATCTTGTACAGGCATTTTCTTAATTGAGGCTCCCTCCTCTCAGATGACTCTAGCTACTGTCAAGTTGACATAAAACTAGTCAACCTGAAGTTGGGTGAGAAGGGAGACAAGAGGATGTGGGAATCACTGGAGGGGATGAAAAAATATATGAAAAAGATTTTAATTAAAAAAAAAATTTTAAAAGGCATTGCAAGAATTTAGGTACAGCAAAACCTTTAAGGCCCCTCTAAGCCCACACTGTGAAAAACAAAAACTGGAGCTGAAGAGAAGGCTCAGCTATTAAGAACAATTGCTGCTCTTACAAACAAAAATAAAGAATGTATACAGTATAACAAAATCTGTCCATCTGTCTATGCATCCGTCCGTCCATCCATCCATAGTGAGAAAGAGATAATTTGGTCTCGTTCCTGTAATTAGTTAACTAAGATCAAAGAGCCATTGTAAAAACAAACAACAACAACAAGATTAAGAAACATTACTGTTAACATCTTGAAGGGTCTAATTCTAAAGAAATAACCAGCTTGTTAAGTAGACAGTGAATCAACATAAATTAATTGCCAATTTTCTTTAGAGAATGTCAGGAAATAAAGTTGGAGCTTACTGTGAATAAAACACTTAGACATTTTTGCTATAAACTATTGAAAATAATTTATGATATCAGATCTTACATATTGCTAATAAAAACATATAAAGCATACCTCAATTATGCAAATATTTAAAACTACAAGTAAATCAGTAGGGGATATTTATGACAAAGTAGTATCATTACTTTAAGTCTAAGTCAGGAGAATATCAAATTCAAAGTGAGAATAGACTATTGATCAAGTTCAAGAGGAGCCTGGGCAAATTAATGAAAGACTCTCATAATAAAACCCTTCCACAATGACTGGGTGTGGTAGCAACCATCATCTGTAATTCCAACAACTGAGTGGTGAGGACAGAAAGATCACAGAATTGATGGCCAGCCTTAGTCACATATGAGCTCGAAAACAGTTTGCATGATTTTTCAGGGAGGAGGATTCAGCCCTCATCAGTTCACTGGAACAGTACATACCTAGCATGTGCAAACCCCCTCGGTTCAATATCCAGTACCACACAAAAAAACATAAAAGTAACAGTAAGAGCCATGCTCAGTAGCCAGGCACTGCTGCCAAACCCGACAACCCTATTTTCTTCCCTGGGACTGACCTAGTACAAGAAGAGAACTGACCCTGCAGGCTGCCCTCTGGCTCCCACCTTCCACAGTGGTACCAAGGCCCATGCACATACATACGTACGTTTAACAACAAAACCACTAATGTCTAATGGCTTTGAAAACTAGAGAACATTTTTACATATTGTCTATAAGTGACGAGAACTGTACAACATACAGAGCAATGCTAACTTCTAAGACACTCAGACAGACCCTGCCAGGGCTATTGTGATCAACTCCAACTATGCAGTTCGTATATACAAACTATTTTCCCAAATGCGGCTTCTCGGTTTTCTAGGATAATTATTCCATCCCACTGCTCTAGAGCCTTGAGGAAGACAGCACGACACGGCACAACTCACAGACTTTGATAGCTCATGATTTCATCTTTATTTCTGCTGTCTTTCTTTTCTGAGTTACCACAGATACAACGCACAGAGTACAGAACTAGTTAGCTACAAGGAGATTCTCCTCACCAGATAACCAGAGGGTACAAAGTCCACAAAATCACCTCTCTAACAATTCAAGGATTCTTGTTTGTCACCTATTGCCATGACCTCTGATCATTTCTTGAAATACTTTTCAAATAAGTTATGACAAAAATCTATAGACATAGCAGGAATTCCAATAGAGAGAACTCCAGTGAGTTACAAGTAAAACTGGCATCTGAATTTCATATTAAAACCACTTTGCTAAAGATAAGATTTTCTCCCTGATGGATGTTTGCTTTTTAAAAACAAGTAATACTGTCTGATGATAATGGCCCAATGAGAATTCTCATGGTAGAAATTTACTGAGCGAATCCTGGAATACTAGGAAAAGGAAGTGCTCTTCAAATTTTAACAACGCCATCTGGCAAAACCCAAAACACTCTTATTAAAGAATTCAGTTCGACAAAAGCACTGTTAAGATTAAATGTATACATAAAAGTCTATGAACCAGAGAGGCAAAATAACCAAAGAACATACTAGACAAGCTGTAAGAAGGAAGTTAAAGTGATGTGGACAAGCTAAGCTGCACGATAAACACCGCAGAGGAAATAAGAACTGTAAGCTCAGAACAATACTTGAAGTGGAAAAGACAAACAAGTATGTGTAACTGCAAACAATGAAAATAACTCAAGGGATGAACCAGAGACCAGCAGCAGAATTAGTCTAAGTGGGAACAAAATCAAATCTTTGCAGCTTCTCAGGGTAGGACATAATAAACACCTTATAAAGCAACATTCTGACATCTACCTCTGCTCAGTTACAGCTACAGCACAGGAAGAAGTACACATGGTTACAGAGAAAGCAGGGTCTATACACACCACTGCTGTATCATCTATGAAAGATTATTCAGCTGTTATGAAAAATAAAATTATGAAATTCACCAGTAAATTAATGGAGCTGGAAACACTCATCCTGAGTAAGGCAACCAAACCCAGGAAGATAAACATGGCACATGCTCTCTCATTTCTGATGCTACCTTTAAATATGCAGAGATATGCATTCTATTTCTAATACCCTAGAAGTCAGGAATTTATTAAGAGAGCTCTGGGGAGGAGTGGCCTTCAAGAGTGGGGAAACAGAGCACAGTAGTCTAAAGTAGGATGCCAATTAAGAGACCCTAACCAAAGAATGTGCAAAAACAAAAGACTGGAATGCTTAGCTCTCAGCTGGGCATTCACGCCACACCCTTCACCCCAAGGCTCAATCTCTGCCAAATAGAGGGCAAAGGATTCTAAGAGCTAAAGGCGGTGGGTAACTTCAAGGAAACACTTTTTCAAGACACAATAGGACAGATGCACTATGAATTCACAGTGATTGTGACAACATGCACAAGCTACAGCCAGACAAAAATACCAAGATAGAGGATTTGGTAGTAGCTGGGAGAGCGAATCAGTTATTTTTAATGCCACCTCTGGTAGACTAAACACACTAGATAGGCAACAAAAATTGGAGTTAATTGGAAAAGGTGGGGGGGGGGGTAATTTCAAAACTGGGTGGGAAAGGCTGGTAGAAAGTAAAGAGTGGAAGGGGAGGAATGTGTTCCAAATGAAAAAGGAATGGTAACGCACTATTCTATACACACAGAAGCTGTTCTGTAGCTTTACTTGTACCTGCACATTTACATAAGTATTTGTACATATTTGTCTATGCTTTGTATAAAGAGAGATCAGTATTTTGCTAATAGATCATCATTTTAAAACCCAGACAGTTCCTGGGTTCATTCATTTTTCTTCACCTATTAAGAAAAGACTATGGAGAGACCCCATGGCTCCAGCTGCATATGTAGCAGAGGATGGCCTTATCTGGCATCAATGGGAGGGGGAGGCCCTTGGTCCTGTGGAGGCTTGATGTCCTAATGTAGGGGAATGCTAAGGCGGTGAGGTGGGAGTGGGTGGTGGAATGGGAGCACCCTCACAGAAGCAGGGGGAGGGGGAGGGGATAGGGGTTTGCAGAGGGGAACCCGGGAAGGGGGATAGCATTTGAAATGTAAATAAATAAAATAACCAATTAAAAAAAAAAAGACTATATAAAAAAATACAGTTAAAAAAAAAAAAAGAGAGTAAATGCTTTCAGAATTAGCACTTTTTCTGCCAAGTACACAGTAATTTAGAACATACTTACTGAAGTAAGTTTATGTACATATCCACATCCCTCATATCTGCTTGTAACCAATCTTTCTTAAATCCAAGGACAAGTGTGTTTGGCTTCATACGACCAAGTCCAGCAGCCTAAAATATATAAATACAACTTCAAATACAGACTATTTAACAAAATATTTGTTTTAAAAGATGAAGTAGTTTTACATTGACAATTTTTCTTATAAATTACAGTATTATCATACTAAACACAGTAAAAATAGATGTTACAATGAACTCTTAAAAATATCTAAATTCATTTTTATATTTAATGACATAAAAAATTTGTACTTTGGCAAACCAAAATAACATATTTAATTAAAAAATAAATAGTGTATTCCCCTTCACGATGTATTTTAATAATAGCCACTAAGGCCTAGATGTAAGTCTAATGTCTGGAGCCCTGAATTCCACCAGCAGGAACCTTGGAGTTCTTTCAGTCATACAACTATCCCTTCTGAAATCTCTTTGGTTCCCTCCCATAATAGTTCAAGTATTTTTCAGTCTCACCAAAAGCTGCAATGCAAGCCAAGCATGATGATGCCTGCCTGTAATCCCAACACTCAGGAGGCAGAGATGAAACTGCCATCCATGAGTTTGAAGCCAGCCTGGTGTACATACAGTGAGTGTGAGCTACACGTTACATATCAGAGACATATAGGAAGATCCTGTCTTAATTTAAAAAAACAAAAAACAAAAACCGCAATAATGCAGACACATATACACAAATTAAAGAGCTGTAATTCAACATGATTAACAGTTATTCCCTCAAAGTCCACTGAAACCTCTTTCCTATGCATTTTCTCTTGCTTTAAGTACAATGAGAAATTGTCCTGGGACTGCAGAAACTCCTGGGTTTGAGGAAGTGATGGCATTTGAGAACTTGTGATAAGGGCTGAGGAGATAGCTTGGTCAGAAGGTGATTGTAGTCTGAGCATGAAGACTTTCTTCCAACCCCCAGAACCCATGTACAAATACCAATGGAGGGCAGTAAAGACAGGCATTTCTCTGGGGCTCACAGGCCAGCCGAGCTACACAATAGGCAAGTTCCAGGTAAAGAGTGAAGGACCCTGTCTCAACAACAAAACATGAGGGGATAACACCCACCAATAAGAGTCGAGACTGACCTCTGGCTTACCTACACGTCCACACACATTAGTGAGTTGTGGTAAAACGTTAACACTTAAAGCAGTACTCATAATGTTCACAATAATGCCAAGTAATCATTGCCCAGTCAGAAATTTCACAATAGCTACCACTCATGCTTTCCCTTGCGGCCCCTTCTGACAGTTAATATAATTCTCTGGTCACTTCATGAATGAAGTTACACAACTTTGGTGCATAGCTTTCTTCATTTAGCAGGCTGTCTTCTAGGTAATGCAAAAATTAGCATAACTTAATTCCTTTCTAGAGATAAATACTATTGTATATACATGTCACATTCTGCTTTATTTCATGATGAGCACTTCAACAGTTTCAAGTTTGTACCTTTTAGCTACAGTGCACGATGGTGCAGTGAAATATCTGCATTAAAAAATAATCTGCCTCAGTTCCTTCGGTTTTGTAAATGCCAAGGGGTGCACTGCACTAAGGCCACTTCAAGTTCCCCTTTTTGAGGAACAATCAACCTAATTTTTAAAAAGTCTATCTCATTTTATATTCACAGTCAGAAAAGCACAGGGTCTCACTTTTCTACAATCTTGCTAACAGTTTATATTTTAAAATAGCTTTCCTAGTATATTTCCTAGTATCTCATCGTGGTTTTGATTTACAATGCCTTTGTAACTAATGGTGTTTAACATCTTTTCATCTATGTACTGATGATACATCTTTTCATCTACGTACTGATGATACATAGTTTCATCTATGTACTGATGATACATAGTTTCATCTACTTACTGATGATACATAGTTTCTTTACTTAACTCTTAACAATCTTCAAATTCTCTTGTTTTTGCTGTTGGGGTTTTTGCTTGTGTTTTTTGTTTTTGTACATATTGTAAATATCAGAACCTGAGGCTTGAATGAGAATGGCCTCCATAAGCTCATACATGCAAATGCTTTGTCCTCAGTTGGTGACCAGTTTGGGGAGAATTTGGGATGGCTTTGTTGAGGTGTGTCACTGCAGGTGGGTGTCAAGGTTTCAAAGGCCACATTAGGCCCAGTTAGCTCTTTCTTTGCTTTATACTTCTGAATCAGGATATAAGTTCTCAGCTGTTTTGTCCAATTGGCAGTGTCCTTTGCCTTACAGAAGCTTTTTGATTTTGTCAATTGTTGATCTTGGAGCATAAGCCATTGGTGTTCTGTTTAGAAATTTTTCCCTCTGCCCATTTGTTCGAGACTTTTCCCCACTTTCTCTTCTATTAGATCCAGTGTATCTGGTTTTATGTGGAGGTCCCTTGATCCACTTGGACTTGAGCTTTGTATAGGGAGAATGGATCAATTCGTATTCTTCTACATGTTGACCACCAGTTGAACCATTTGTTGAAAATGCGGTATTTTTTCCACTGGATGGTTTTAGCTCCTTTGTCAAAGATCAAGTGACCATAGGTGTGTGGGTTCATTTCTGGGTCTTCGATTCTATTCCATTGGTCTACCTGCCTGTCACTGTACCAATACCATGCAGTTTTTATCATTACTGCTCTGTAGTACAGCTTGAGGTCAGGGATGCTGATTCCCCTAGAAGTTCTTTTAATACTGAGAATAGTTTTCACTGTCAATAGGACAAAAACGGCAACCAACAGACTGAGAAAAGATCTTTACCAATCCTATATCAGATAGAGGGCTAATATCCAATGTATACAAAGAACGCAAGAAGTTAGACTCCAGAGATCCAAATAACCCTATTAAAAAATGGGCTATGGAGCTAAACAAAGATTTCTCAAGTGAGGAAACTCGAAAGGCTGAGAAGCATCTAAAGAAATGTTCAATATCCTTAATCATCAGGGAAATGCAAATCAAAACAACCCTGAGATTCCACCTCACACCAGTCAGAATGGCTAAGATCAAAAACTCAGGTGACAGCAGATGTTGGCGAGGATGTGGAGAAAGAGGAACACTCCTCCATCATTGGTGGGATTAAAAGCTGGTACAACCTCTCTGGAAATCATTCTGGCGGTTCCTCAGAAAATTGGGGACCCAGCTATACCACTCCTGGGCATATACACAAAAGATTGTCCAACATATAACAAGGACAATGCTCATAGCAGCCATATTTATAATAGCCAGAAGCTGGAAACAACCCAGATGTCCCTTCGACAGAGGAATGGATACAGAAAATGTGGTACATTTACACAAAGGAGTACTACTCAGCTATTAAAAACAGTGATTTCATGAAATTCTTAGACAAATGGATACAACTAGAAAATATCATCCTGAGTGAGGTAACGCAGTCACAAAAGAATACACATGCTATGTACTTACTGATAAGTGGATATTAGCCCAAAAACTTGGAATATCCAAGATACAATTCACAGACCATATGAAGCTCAAGAAGGAAGACCAAAGAGTGGATGCATTCAGTGCTTCTTAGAAGGGGGAACAAAACACTCACAGGAGGTAGAGGATGGGAGGGACTTGGGAGGAAGAAAGGAGGGAAAGGGGGAAAAGAGGGGCAGGATCAGGTACGGGAGGAGACGGGGATGATATACAGAGGGTCAGGAAATTAAACAGAGGTGTAGCAGTGAGGGACAGGGAACCAGGGGTAGACACCAGCAAGTCCCAGATGCCAGGAAAGCAAGAGGTTCCCAGGACCCAACAGGGGTGAGATTAGCTGAAATGCTCAACAAAGGGGAGGGAGAATCTATAGAGACCATATCCAGAGGTCAGGCAAGACCCCCAGTTGGGGGATGGGGCCACCCACACATCTCCAAATTCTTAACTCAGAATAACTTCTGTCTAAAGGAAGTAAGGGGACAAAGTGGGGAGCACAGACTGAAGGAAAGGCCATCCAGAGACTGCCCCACCTGAGGATCCATCCCATGTACGGACACTAAACCCAGACACTATTGTGGATGCCAAGAAGTGCTTGCTGACAGGAGCCTGATATAGCTGTCTCCTAAGAGGCTCTGCCAGAACCTGACAAATACAGATATGGATGCTTGCAGCCAACCACTGGACTGAGCGCGGAGACTCCGATGGACGAGTTAGGGGAAAGACTGAAGGAGCTGAAGTGGTTTGCAAACCCATAGGAAGAACAACACCACCAACCAACCAGACCCCCCAGAGCTCCTAGGGACTAAACCACCAACCAAAGAGTACACATGGAGGGACCCATGGCTCCAGCTGCATATGTAGCAGAGGATGGCCTTATCTGGCATCAATGGGAGAAAAGGCCTTTGGTCCTGTGAAGCCCTGATACCCAGGGGAATGCCAGGGCTGTAAGATGGGAGTTGGTGGGTGGGGGATACCCCCATAGAAGCAGGGGAAGGGGGAATAGGATAGGGGATGGGATAGGGGGGTTGTGGAGGGGAAACAAGGAAAGGTGATAACATTTGAAATATAAATAAAATAGAAATAAAGAAAAGTTTTCAGCTACTGCTACATCTCCATGCCTTCCTGCTTCCATGCTCACTGTCATGATAGTCATGGACTCATCAGCTGAACCCAAAATAAACTGTTTCTTCTGTAAGCTATCTTGGTCATGGTGTCTTATTAGTTACTAAGTCACTTTGCTACTAAGACAAAACTCTTTATCAAACTGAAATATTTTCCCTTTCATTAAGTTGTCTTTACTTTCTTTACAACGTCTTCTGTAGAAAACATCTTAATTATGGAAATGTCCAATTTATTTCTGTTTTAAACTTCATACTTTTGGTGTCATAACTGAGTCCACTGCTAGGTCCAAGGTTACGAAGATTTAAGCTCTGTTTTCTTTAAGTTTTATGATTTTAGCTCACATTTATGTTGGAGATACATTCTGAGTTGATTCTGTCTATGGTTTAAGTGACATTTTTAAATCAGTTTTTTTTTGTTGTTTTTTTCAAAACATTAAATGAAGTCAAATATTTATCAAAGGCCTGGCCATGTGCCAGTGCCTTAAGCATTTAAGATTTTGCTCAGCATTTAAAACATCCCTTCCTTAAAGGGATAATGAGGACTACCTTGCCTCCTTCTGAAGCAAAACTATCTGCTGGGTGGCTTAACCATCAAGTCAAATACTTTTTCCCCCCGAGTGGTGGTAGAGTCAAGAGTGCTGAACAGAGCCAAGCATTACTTTCAAGTATGACAGCTGTTTAACAGAGTCAAGTCACAAGATGGACAGTAACTTATTGATGGTACTAAATACTATCAAGCTCATGTTCTTACAAAAAGAAAAACTGTCATGTCATAATCTTACTATAATTAAAATAAGTTGGTTGGTTTTGGTGCTGGGGACTGAAGTCAGGGTCTCACATGAACTAGAAATGCACACTACCACCGAGCTGCAGTCCTTTAAAGCTCTAATCTTATAAAATTAGGAAGAAACACCTTATAAGATACTCCAAGTACTTAGGCTTTCAATGGCATTACTGCAGTAACTGCCCCTGGGATTATTCAAATTTTTTTTTTTTCCATTTCCACATGTATCTGTCTCACCTTCAATCCTTTACTCAGGGTAGCTATTAGGAGAGAGGTCTGATCTCTGGTTCCTTGAGCCACCGCCACGGAAGGCTGTGCACCACATCACAGAGTAGTCATCTGGCTTCTTACACATAGCACCCTTCCCTCACACACAGAGCCTTCCCTCCCTGTGTCATCTTTGGATCTTCAGCGCAGTTCTCTGTACACCTTGTGCCAGAACTCAGTGACCAGAAGTGCATCTGCTGCGTCAGTTTCTATGTGTCATCACAACCATAACAGTCGGAAGAACAGGCGGGAGGGCTTTTCATTTTTGTCTTCAACTATTAAGTAAAAGTATTTCTAAATATTATAGCTAGCTACATCAACTGAATAATAGCAAGAGAAATTCATTAGATTAAAAATCACAGTGAAAGTAAATATATGACTATAGGTTTGGGGGTTTGTCTTTGTTGTTGTTGTTTGGGTTTGTTTTATTTTGTTTTGTTTTGTTTTGATTGAGACAGGGTTTCTCTGTAGCCCTGGCTATCCTGGAAATCTGTAGACCAGGCTGTTCTTGAACTTACAGATCCACCTGCTTCTGTCTTGGGCCTTGCCACAAACCTGTTTCACTGTGACAGTGAAAGAGAAATCTGTGCACTAATGAGTTTTCTTTAAGGAAGAAATAATTTCCTCCATAAAAATTATTATACATGCATAGACAACCCTGACCAACCACTCAAAGGAGGTTTCTTGTGCCTGGACCATAAATTTCATAGTTTTCTTTACATGTAAAAACGTGTGTGCATGAAGCCTAGTTTTGTTCCCTAGTGTCACAAAAAAAAAAAAAAAAAAAAAAAAAAAAGTTCTTGAAATTGCCAGGCTTGTCCAACAGTGACTGTGACATGGATGACCATAATAGTTCAGAGCCGGCCCACTTCTTTGTATGTGACAGTGGTGACTATCGTGGATACAGCGATGCTGTTATTTTTTTCTCTCCAGCTTTCCTCTCTGATTCTTTTCGCTCCTTTCTGTTTTGCAGCTGTGGAAGGCTTGTTCTTACCATGGATCCCAGGCCGGTCTTTGACTAACAGTAATCCTCAGCTTCCCAAACTCTGAGATTATAAAAGCACACACCAAACCTTGGTTCAATATGACTTTGGAACAGTCTTTGTAAGAATTTATTTCAAACCTTTTTCATAGACAAGCAATTATTACAGATAACCCTTTCAATCCACTTGTACCAGACAATGAAGTTTCTGTGTAAGTGGCCTCTCTTCTATTTTTTGCCATCAATTGAGTTACGGTGGTCTCCATGTAACAATGTGATAGTTACTTAGCAACCCTATTCAGTGCCTACCCTTCTTAAAGACTACTGATCATTCTAAACTAAATTCTAAGGCATGCAATAGGAAGGGCTCAGGACAGTGCTGGAAGCCTCACTCCACCTTTAACAGACAGCTCCATGGTCACAGTTACTTCTACTTTTAATGTTTGGTTGGTTGGTTCTTAAGATTAAAGTGGTAAACACTGTCTCAATTTATAATCTGCCTATTATCTTCAGGACCTAGAGTTCAGAAGTTAGGTAAATAGTTTGGTCCAAAATCCATAATAAGAAAGCAGCAGCACTAACACTTAAAACTGGGACTTATACTAAATGTCTTCCTGTGACTGGTGCCTATAAAATACATCAAGTGGAAGAGAAGTCTAAACTTAGAGCTAGCAAATAAATAGAAATACAAAGGACAGAAATTTTTTGGTAAGTCAAATAAAGATAGCTATGACTCAACATTTTAAAAACAAACCTAGTGGGTAGAAGAAGTGAGAAGTAGCTATCAGAAAGAGACTAACAAGCTAAGGTGACTTTCAAATACGCCTTTTGTGTCACCCAACAACACAAAATTTCTGTAGATTTCTAAATTATATTAAAAAAAGTGATTTAGAGATATTTTTAAATGATATACACTTATATTACCACAAAGAAAGACCTAAAGAGAACGTAGGAGCTTTAGTCACATGCACCACATGACAGGGTCATCACCTGCATCAAGTACTGTGCACCTTCTCGCAAGTCATCTGCGTGAACCGGAGCATAGAAAGCCTTCATCTTGTTTTTAATGAGCCATCGCTGATATTTGGCTTGATCAATGGACATCTCTTTCATAGCTTGTCTTCGGGGGCCCTTTAAATTAAATTATCAAGATTTTTATTTAAAACCCAATCCATTTTACACAAATCCACATACAAAAGCCATTCTCTTATACTAGAATGAAGGAATGTGTTGAGTGTGGAGACAAGGAAAGGGCAGTAACAGCCTTCTCTCCTCCCGGGAAGGAATTCTAATAAGTAAGATTATACAAAACGGGAGAGCTCAGCGGCTGCCTGGAGAAGGGAGGCTGGAAATAAGATTTTAAACAAAATATTTCAATCCTAAATTAATGAGGGAAATTTGCAATTACGAAAATGGAAAAGAGATTACACAAAGCAAAATAAAAGCATTCTATTTCTCCACAGAAAGTTTACTAGTTTGCTTTTTGTTTGGTCTAAGTGTCTAGGTTGTTAAATCACAGTAACTTGAGAACATTATTGAAAATCAAAGGAAAACATATTCTTCTGCTCCTAGCTGAAGCAAATGAGCTTTGCTAACTCAGAATTTTTATCCTTTTATGCAACATATAAAATTTGTTAGGCACAAATACATAATACAAATTTTCAAGTACTTAAAAGTATTTGTCTTGAAAATAAACACGTAGAGGAAAACACAATCCCCCCTAAGTATGTTGCCTTTTTTGTAACATCTTGGGCCCACGGTACTAGCTTCAAGGGATAAGCTAGAGACAAACTGGAAACACCATATACCCTAACTGAGGTGTGTGCTGACAACAGGCCCGCTATACAAGCCCATGTGTGCTCGCACAGATGCTTGTAGCCTGGGCTTTGCAACTAAGAGCAACTGTCACAGGCGGTGTAAAACAATGCACAACACAATTCCTGGCACCTCAATAAGGGAGCAGTGCTGAGGAAGAAATGGCACACTGGTTTTTCTTTTTGTTTACCCCCTCCCATAGCCCGTCATTTATTTTTTACTCTTAAGGGCTTATTTTTAACTGGACTCAGATTTAGAAATAGTTTTCAGTGAAGAAAGCCTACATTTCTTGGCAATCCCTTCCTCTCATTTTTCTTTGGCTTCCCTTCATTCTCTTGGCCAAATGGTTACTTAACAAACTCTCAGCCTCCTCTTCAATTAGTGTTGTTTCTTCAGAGCAACACATGGGCACTTGTGTCACAGGACACATGCAGTAACATGCTGAGTCTGGGGTTCTTTGGCTTGGGCTTCCCACCATCTTTGATTGTTCTCTGCTACCACACCCAGAAGTCATCATCTTTAGAGACCAAAACTTTTTCGGAGTCTGAGAGTGGTTATCCCCACAACCACCACCACCTAGTAACCAAGTTGCGAGCCCTCAGACTGGCATACAATGTACCTCAAACAGAGTTGAGCCTCTTCAAAGCTATCCTTGGTCTATAACAGGAATGCTGCTTACTCAACAGCAGGCACACTGTTGTGCATCAAGACACCTTGCTTCACAAAAAAAAACTTGATGGTCCCAACAATGATTTGGACCACAAAACCTTTCTGCAGCATCAGCAGCTACTTCTATTACCATATGCTCCTCACACAGAGTACAAAGTCTGTAGCTGACTTTAACAAATTTCCAACAGCCAATCAGGAAGGAGATATTCAGCTTCATCTTAACACAGCTGATCAGGAGGT
This sequence comes from Rhynchomys soricoides, assembly GCA_019843965.1. Taxonomy (NCBI): domain Eukaryota; kingdom Metazoa; phylum Chordata; class Mammalia; order Rodentia; family Muridae; genus Rhynchomys; species Rhynchomys soricoides. The sequence continues at coordinate 5,515,585 of JADRCH010000115.1, read as the reverse complement.
GCCACAAAAAAAGAGACACCTTAGTTTCTTATGCAGAACAGGTGAGGCATAAATTCACAATTATTTTCAATATCGAAAATGATTTAAGAGAAAAAATATGTACCCCTTGGGGTGAAAACATATTATTTTAGACATTTTACTTATTCCTGGTTAAAATAACTAAAGTTCAAAATACCCAGATCTTTCTAAATACGTTATTTTGCAACTCTTTAAAGAAAAAGGTATTTTGAAGAAAATACCTCAAAAAAAAAAAACTACAGATCTGTCTAATGATTTCTAATCTAGAAGGTCTATTAATCACAGTCCATTTGATGAGTCAAAAACATTTTACTACAGAAAATAAGACTGATACGTACCATATGCACATGGCCACAGATCATTAAACCAACATTTTTCGTGAAGTCATGAACAAGATGAAGCAAAGCAGGCCGTGAATTTGGAGAACCTGTCATTACAAGACACTGTGGCCTAATGTAAAATAATAAAAAAAAAAATAGAACAGTTTGAAATTTTTATGTAGTTTCTCTAAGAACAAAGCTACACAAGAACTTTAAAAAATCATCTTTAATCCTTCCAAAGGACCCAAGTTCAGTTCTTAGCAGCCAAGTCAGGAGCTACAACTGCTTATAACTCCAGCTGGCCATCAAGGGCCCTCACAAACACACAGTACATGCGCAAATACACATAAATATAAGCAAATGTTTAAAAGAATGCAAACCACCCAAATGATTCTGCTAAGAAGATGCCTCAAAATAAAAGTAAATAACAACAACAACAGAAAAGCCTTCTAACAAATATTGTACCAGATATATCTCTACAGTAACAAGGAATTCTACTGTGTTTCTGGGACTACCACAGAAATTACCATGTTGTTTAAACGGCATAACAATTTTTATCTTCAAAGGTCATAACTGTCCCAGTCACTTCATAGAACCTGCAAAACTTACTGAGCACAACTAACCCATAATAGAAACAGGTGAGTTCCATAATGACACAGACTTCAGGTATCAACCATCCATCTAAGTAAGCTTATTCTTAAGACTGTTGGATACATACAACCAAAGACAGAAGTTTGATCTATCTAGTCCAGTTAGTTCTACTGGGCTAAAATCTTTTAATTCTAGTTAATAATGACAAATGCCAAAACTGTTCTCAATTATCTATATAAACATGAGAGGCTGAAAAAATATTTAGATGTTTTAAACTACTGTTTTTTTGGTTGGGTGTGGTGGTGCATGCCTTTAATCCCAGCACACAGGAAGCAGAGGCAGGCAGATCTCTGAGTTCAAGGCCAACCTCGTCTATATAACAAGTTCCAAAACAGTCAGGACTACAGAAGGAAACCTTGACTTGAAAAAAAATTGATTTTCACTAACTAGAGGAAATCAATCTTGTTTATATAATAGTCAGTGTCCACTTTATCCACCAAAAATGAATAGTGAATTTCCTTAAATTTGCCACATCTATAATTAGACAAAAGCAAAGAAGCGATTAGAGCTCCCAAGGCAAGGGCTGGGGAAATGCTCAGCAGGTAGGAGTATTTCCTTTTCTTACAGAGAACCATCACAGGAGGATTTCCAGGAGCAAGGCCTTTCAGGTTGTAAGCTTAAAGTTGGCTACTAAAAACAGCCTATCATTTCAGAGGATTTGATGCCCTCTTCTAATTCACACACATACATGTAGGTTAAGAGTGTGTGTGTACATATATATATATATATATATATATATATATATATATATAATAAAATTAATCTTTTTTAAAATTAATTCTACCTTAGATACTAACGTTTACAGTAGTTCCTAAAATAATAGAAGCATTAACAAAGACTTTTAAAACTACTGACTTATTTGGAATTTTAGTAAAGTAAGTCACATATCAATTCTTTCAGAGAAAGTTGCTTTGGAGTAATCAAAAGTAACATCATGGCCCAGACTGTTCAGTGCTCCCTTCTGACTATCTGTATGCTTTTTAGCTTTCTAGCTACAGGACAAGGTCCCCTTACCTTTCTAGGGTAAAGTAACTATGAGTAACCTACAACCTGAAAGGCGTTCCTTTTCCGGGCCTCACTACTTAAAGGTGAGTTGTTCTCCATGTAGTCTCTCTTATAAACTAGAACATGGATGCAGTGATCACTTTGGTCACAACAACAAAGCATATCTTTTAAGGACCAGCAGAATGTCAATGCATAAGGATGAGGGAGCCAACTGACCAAATCTGCCTACCTGCCATGAACCATCCATGCCTGGACATCTTATGTCTTTCTTATTCAATTATTGCATTTTTAAAGGCTTCCTATTAGGGTAATTTAGAGTCTCCTCTTACAATATAGTTCTGTTAAAGTTATAGAATCACAAAACTCATGGAAAAAACACCTGAGAGTAAAGCACCAAAATACTGAAAGCTATGAAGCAAGCAGAATAGTGAAGGAGCACAAGATCCTGAGACACTAAATGAGAGCACATGCTGTGAAGCTGCTGATTCTAAGCTGCAAAGGCAGCAGCATGAAGTTGTCAGTGACCAGACCAGGCATCCCCAAGTACCTCTGCAAACAGCAGTGAAGCTGTGTCAGAGAAACCAAAATCAAGAACCCTGGTCTCATGTGTACATAAGAAAGTGGGCAGTGCCAAGTCATTTCCACCACTCTGGGGAGGCAACTGCCTGCATCTCCTCAGCTAAGGAGGTCTCTGTGGTCTAGATACTGAAAGTAGCAAGGGCAGGATCAGCAGAGGACAAACAAGAGGACTCAGAAAGTTGTTCACAGGTAAAACTCTGACACCTCCACCTCCTTCCGACGTGGCTCTCAGAACTCTGGTAACAAGGACACAAAAACAGCTTAAACCATTCACTTCTGAGAAATCTAATCAGATCAAAAAGAAAACCTCTAAGATGTCTTAAATTCCCCAAGAGGAGCAAAGCCACATGAATCTACGTTGAGGACTTGACTGGCAGGCCTCAGCACCAATGCCCAGACAGCTTGTTTGCCAGGGAGCATAAATGCCACACTTCAGATAAATCCAAGAACCCAAACTCGAGAAAAAAGGAAATAGTGAGGAAGAAACTTCCAAGTAAATCTAATTTTGGGGAACATTGATGAAGGCTGAGATAAATACAAAATTTAAAAAAGGGATTATTAGTTCTAATAAAACAAAAAGCCCCCCCCCAAGAAAAAAGAAATTTAGACTGTGTCCACCTTGATTAAAGCTATAAAAATATAAATGTTTAAATATGAATTAATCAAAGTAACACCATAAAATATATTGGAAGTGTAAAAGGAGTATACCCATGCACCAAGATGGACGATAACAGCTACACAAGAATGAGAACGCACGGCAAGCCAAACAGCTTTATGAAGTCAATACACAACAAAGAGGTTAGCAAAGCAGCTGAACGCTGAGACTGTTGCCTGTGGGCAAGAAAGCGGAGCTGGAGGATAAAGCAAGCACTGGTCCTCACGGGAAAATATTACCAACTCTCTTCTCATGCCACGTTTATTATAATTTCCATAAAAAGCTAAAGCTCACATGCCTATGATCTCAGGGCTCGGAGGTGGGTACGCGGGAATCCTTGCGTTATGGGACAGTCGGTCTATATAGATAAGTAAACAGCAAAAACCAAACTGGGAATAAAAAAGAACTTCAGAAAATCCAACTATAAGTGCATTTGAGTTTTTGCTGGTTTAAAATTGTGACTTTGGTTCATGTCTTCATTTATGTTACACAAGTCATGAGAAAATAATTTCTATTTTTTGTCATATTTGATATCAACTTCCCAGAAATGCTAACATTAAAGACTATCTATAGGGCTTGCATTCCCTCCCCCCCTTCACATGCAAAGCTGTGCTCTCTGGGCACTCTTCGCTCTAGAAAAAAGGCACTGTAGATAGGCAGACATCCAAACAGCAACACAAGGAGCATTCAATCTTTATTCTTAATAAAATTACAAAAATAGACATACTAAAACAGTCCTGTCCTAGTCAGGCATGGCGTGGTTACCTTTAATCCCAGCACTCAGGTAGCAGAGCCAGACAGATCTGAGTTCAAGGTTAGCTTGGTCTACACATATGGAGTTCCCAGCCAGCCAGAGCTATACAGTGAAACCCTGTCACAAACAAACCAACCTCTATGGGGGTCAATTCCCAACACCCACATAACAGTGCACAATTGTTTGTAATTCTAGTTCCAGGGGATCTAATGCCCTTCTCTGGCCCCTGCAGGCACCAGACACACAAATGTTGCACAGATATACATGCAGGCAAACATCTATAGGTAAAAATTTTTACAGAAACTTATAAATAGGTATACAACATGAATGGTTACAAAGAGAAAATAAAAATTGTCTTCAAATGTCAGTTCCAAAACTTATAACATCTTTTTGAAAGAAGGTAACTTTTATATGATTTGGTTTTAAAATTAACTGCTCAAGACCATCCAAACAGAGTATTTTGTACTCCTCCATACAGAGTGTTACTGAAGAATGATAGGTTTAAAAATGACTGACTTAGAGAGCAGAGAATGGTATCCATCACCTACCTGAAGTTTTTCACATGGTCCTCCACCCCGGAAAGACGAATTGAATGCTGCAGTGCACTGAGGTAAGTCAGCGCTTGTGTGGAGGATCCCCAGTTCACATCTGTGAGAAAACAGCATCATGTAGGGTAATACCAATGGCAAACAATTCAAACCCGGAGACTGATGGCAAACTGAGCAGTTTTCATGTTAAAAATGTAAAGTAAACTACTCTTCTCTAACCTCACATAATTCCAGGATATAGTACAGTAAGACTATCATCTGTTGTTGCATTTCTAAAAAGGCATAACTTAATAAAGGCTTGATGATGGCACTGCACACATGTGCACATAACTCAAAACAATCTCTTAACAACAGTAGCTGAAGACCTGAAGGAAGGGGCAGATTATAAATACAGTAACCATGTCCAAGCTACTTAAACATGAAAATGTCCTTTGCTATCGAATAAAAAGGTTTGGCCTTGACTTTAACACAATAGTAAGTATGCTTAATAGGTGTTTTAGAGGAATAATTGATTCTAAAAGTTAAAACCACCATTCCTTCGTCCATTCACCCCAGAGCCTCTGTCTGAATCTAAGAGCTCATCCTTTCATACTCAGACTGAAACGACCGCACTTTAACCAGCCAGCCATCCTCTGGTTAGCCAGTGGACCAAACTTCCCTCACTTTCTTGGACAGATCTTTTTCCTGTATTCTGAACCAATCCTAACAGCACGTACCCTCATAACCTAGACATAATAAATATGGAAAATAATAATCACTAATTCTCAGTTTAAGAAAAATTATATTTATATATTTTGGAAAATATATATCTTTCCAACACTTGAATTTCATGCTACACAGCAGTTCTAAAACAAAGAGAGGCAATCTATATACATATTTGGGTAGTAGCTACTATAGTGCTGCAAATCCAGAACTTTCAAAGAACAATTTTAAAACATACTAAGTATAACAGAATGTTAGTATATGATTTTTCTTAAAATAAGGTTAGCCATAATTAATTCATGGATGAAAATAAAATTCTATAGGAATAAAACATTTTTAAAATAGTTCATTTAAATGTAGCTCAAAAAAAACCAAAAAACTTATTTGGAAAGAGGGTATTTTAAATTTTACATGTGATACCTTTTCAAATATACAAAACATGCTTAAAATAAGAAAAGTTACACAAAAAATTTGCCAACATTTTCTAGCTTAAAATACTAAAAACAAAAGTCTACTTACCTGGTTTTTTGTACGTGACATAAATGTACAGTCCAAGAACTATCACATAGGTGAGCAGTGCAGCCCACCAGTTAATGACAAACATCACTATGCAGCAAAGAATCGCCCCAATAAGGGAGACCCACATGTTGTAGTATTTGAACGCAGGGCGCCATCCTAATAATGACAGAAAGACAACACCTCTCAGACTTCTCTCTGCTTTAAACAGTGGCGTGTAATTATGTATACAATAGCTTTCTTTATGGCTGCCACACTCAGGTGACTTTAAGTATTAAATGCAAGGGTAATCCCTAAAACAGTGAAGTCGATGACTGTTATTGATCACAACTGGTTTTTGATAAATCTTAATGACTGAAGACAATATTTTCCTATTACTGCATCTTCTCAGACCTTTAGTCAGTACAGTCTTTTAAAAATATTAAATCAACCTACCACAGCGAAAACTAGAGAAGCAGCAACACAGGAAGGACTTTATCCTGACCCTTAGCATGGCAGTTACTCCCTGGTCTTCAGCACAAGACACACTCATGTTCTAATGGATAGGTAAAACATTCCAGGAGACCTACCCAGCTAACAGAATCTAGGCGTCAACTCACTCATACCTTTCCATTTGGTGTTTATGAACTTAAAACTACTCATAAAATGTTAAAAGATGTTCTAAACTTGTCACTAATAGCTAAAAATAGTTTTAATTACTTCAATAAATTTTTATTTTGAAAGTAAAACCAAGGCTCAAGCATGCATGTTCTAAGAACCCCACGTGATTTAGCCTGTTCTGCCAAACCTAAATGCTTCTGTACTTTCTACACATTTACTGAGTTTCAACCCTTGTCTGTTCCTAACAAAGGCCTCCATGGTACTTTTTCAGTTAATAAAGCCCCCTTATGTTAGAATTCCACAGAACTCGTTGTGTAAAAAACATGTTGGGGGCTGGGACTTAGGATCAATGGAAAATTGTGTGCTGATCAGGCATGATGCATCAGGCTCCATTCTTAGCACCAAAAGGAAAATTTTTTTGGAAGATTATTAAATAAGGACAATGCTCTGAGAACTGAATCAGTTAAGCAGATAGTAAAGACATTTTTAAAATAGGAAATAGTTCTTTAGGATGACAAATGCCGTTGTCAATGTTCTGAAGAAAGTAACAGTGAAGGAAGAGCTTGTCATCAGAAATTGGACATACAAAAAGAAAACACTTTAATGATCTAAACTCATACAAACCAAATTTTAGAATCATGAAAATTTTGTTTCCTCTGAAATAAAAGCTATTAATACATACAAATTCTTAAAATGTAAATCACCTGGAGATTTTGCAAGTGATGCATGGAATACTGAAAAGTTGATTAAGGCATACGATGCTAGGAAGAAATTAGAGATAATTGGAGCAATAACATTCAGTTCAGCTGCAAAAAAGAAAAAAGAGATTTAATGGTATTTAAAATCTCAAATTTTGAAATACTTCTAATTTTTAAATAGGATCATAAACACCCTTAAATCTACCACAGATTGATACTTATATCATGTATCACAATTGATGACATAATTGGACTTTCACAGTCAACTAATCTGAGTGGCTACACAACATTCTTTACAAAGTCTCATGTTCCCTTAGCAGTGACAGATCTGTAACTCTTCCTGTCAGTCAGAGGCACCGCCACCCTCGGGCACACCAGCATCCGTCAGTCAGAGGCACCGCCGCCCTCGGGCACACCAGCATCTGTCAGTCAGAGGCACCGCCGCCCTCGGGCACACCAGCGTCCGTCAGTCAGAGGCACCGCCACCCTCGGGCACAACAGCGTCCTCTCCCTTACTCTATCACCATGTGTATTTTAGGAATTTTAGGAAAAGGGTATTGTAGTGGTGCGTGCCTGTCATCCTAGTCCTTACAAAACAGAGGCAGGACCATCAGGAGTTCAACATTATCATGGCTACAATAGTGAATTAACAAAAAGCCAGACTGGGCTACATGAATCTTGAAAAAAAGAAAAGAAAAACAGAGAAAGGAAGGAAGGAAGGAAGGAAGGAAGGAAGGTAGGTAGGTAGGTAGGTAGGTTGGCAGGAAGGGAGGGAGGGAAAGAAAGGAAGGAAGGAAAGAGAAAAGAAGAGAATGTAATTCCTTTTAGCCCTAATTTTACACAATTGCAATAAGTTTAATAAATAATATCAGGCACTACTATCTACAATATTTTACTTTGATTAGAAAGTAATTTAGTACACTAAAGCAAAGCACATTTTGTTAATAATTTAATATTCATGATTACAGGTAACACTATAAACATACCCAAACCTACATGATACATCATTGAACTAACCAATTAGGATGAATCCAAGTGCAATTAAGAATGTTAAGATGTAACCACGAAGAGGTTCATTATTTTTCCCATAACCTTTAGCAAACATCTGGAAAGCTGGGTAGATATTGTCCTTACATAGAGCCTAACCCAAGGGAAAAAATACAAACATTAAAACAAAACACATAAAAGTGAAGATGTACAAATTTGCAAACAGTTAAAGTAGGCTAATCAAGAATGAAGCCCACGTCTCTCATTTCTGATCCTTTTCGTTACCTGTCTCTCAGTGCTTCACCTACAGACTATAAAGAACATGTAAACAAGTTTAAATAGCTGAAGGGTATTGGTTTATAACACTGCTAAAAATTTTGTTTGTCTTGCCACCATCCCATATTAAAACTCTTATTTATGAAGTATCAGAGAAGCAGTCATTCAAATAATGTACAAAAAAAACCCCCAAACCTAGAAGTTGGCATGAAGATACAGTAGTGTACTATGGCTTTAAGAAAACCAACTCCAAATCCAAAACTTGAAAGATTAAAAACCCTAAGTATAAAGTCTAACTACTTTTCTTCAAATCTTAATAGATATTGTTTTAAAAATCATATTAGACACCATTACTATACTTTCTGGCTACAAATACAGCATTAAGAACAAGGCTACAAAAATCAACATTTATCTGATTTAGTAATTAAAGCAATTTCCTAATCAGAATTAGATGCTTATTGATCACTACAGGAAACAATATTCACTCTAGCTATCACTGCATCTACTACATTAATGTAATATGAGCCACATAAAATATTTAAGTTGGCATCATGTTAATTGATTTACTAGTTTTGATTTACTGTCTTACACTGGACTCCTTATACCAGACAATAATTCTAAACTTTTATGCTAAGTATGCCAAAACACAAAATCTACTCTTTTTTATCCCTAAAATATTTATTTTTATCATTTTCAATTATATATGTGTGTGTGGGGTTACAGCTGATTATGTACACCCAATGTACATATTGGAAACTGAATGTAGATCCTCTGCATGAAACCGTTCTGCTGATACTGGACCAGACCCTCAGTCATCCTTTCTAAAAAGACATTTCAAGGCATGTACCTTGACAGTAGGAAAACGCACAAATGTTTGTATGGACCTGCATAGCATTTACATAAGGAAAATGTATACCAATTTATCTTGATATATGTATATGCAAACAAACACGTGAAATTGATAAAGGAAATATTTATCTGAATATAACAACAATCTAAAGTTTGAAATGTTATTTCAACATCTGCTTCAATCAAAATACATGAAAATATTTACCTGAAATATTTTGGGAGCACTCACAAGAGATGCTAGTGCTGACGAGAGTGTGGCTGAAAAGATGCCTGCAGAGATCAAGGGTGCAAACCCTGACACCATACTCATCACCTTAAATAAAAGACAGAGCAAAAGTGAGTAGTCACAATTTGAGGTTTCTAAATAAAGAGGACTAATATTAGAAATAATCTGATAGGAATATGGTTAATAGTAATGAGAAGTAAATTAAAAATTATTAAAATAGGTCTACCATTAAAAACTCACTTTCTCTTGTAAATTTTCAAATGTACGTGTGACAGAAAAAGAGGCCAATGAACCACCAACTACACATCAGCCACTGACAACTGGGGCCGACCCCACAGCATTTCCCAACAGCTCCTAGCTTTTTAATGTATAAAGGTTCAGTATGTGTCTGTTAAGAGACAAAGACTTTTGAAAACTGTAACTACAGTCATCGGTCCAGCTTACTTACCTAGCCTTTCCTTCACAGTATCTCTGTACTGTCAGCAATCAAACTGCCTCAACTGCCCCCATTTTCTTAGTCATTTTAAAACAGGTTGTTTGTTTTTAAACCAGCTCTCAAAAATGACTGCTATTATTTGCTTGATGTGTTTTTTCAACACTTGTAATACATGGTTTCCTACTTTTTAAATGTTTCTATTTTTTTCCTGCTATTCTCTGGAGCTCCTATCCTAGATCCTATGGTGTGAGGACCCTATCTCTCCATTACCATTTCTCTGATCCTAGGTTCTAGAAAACTGATAGATAGATCTAGCCGATAAGTCAGACTGAGGTTAAGCTCTTATCAAAGCGTACTACATCAAGATGGTTTATCTGTATGGGCCGTAATAGTATTGTAGGTATGAGGATTTTTGTAGGTATCTAACAGTTATACATAAAATATCAAACCAAAAGGTTATGATAAAAATTCTATTCTGCTTCTAAATAACCTGGAATACAAGAAGGTATAAACAAAACACAATTAACCACACACTGATAAATGATGAAGGTAGGTAATATGTACATTAAGTTCATTACATTGCTGTCCCTGTGCATCATGTCCAAATATTTCTGCAATGTGTGCACACTCCTGCCAGACTCAGAGTTTGGCAGGAAAACTTCAGGTTCAATTCTCCACAAGCATTTCTTGCTTTCCAGTTTAATATTTTCCTTCAGCACTTCCTCAACTTTACTGGTGAAAAGGAGTAGAAAGGACATAGTGGCACGCAATGAAACAGAACAGTACTGTTCACGCCATACAGCAGTAAAGACGACATAGTGGCACGGAATGAAACAGAACAGTACTGTTCACGCCATACAGCAGTAAAGACGACAGGCAAGAAGGCTCTCCAAATGAAGCCCTACATGGAGGTAAGGAATGGCAGTCTGAGTGCATAAACTTGCATACACACAGTAACCAAGTCCGGGATAAACACAGAGTTGGGAGAGATCAGGTATGAGGAGCTTTGACTGACATGAAAAAAAAAAAGAGGCAGCTCACACTTTATTCATTATACAATGCATATGTCAAATATTTCACAGATATATAACAAGATAAAGCATATGTAATTCAAAATTTAAAACCAGCAAGATATCCTAAAAGCCTCTACTCCCTTGCGCATGAAAATCAGCAGTTGAAAGTGCAGCTTGCATGGGTTTCATAACAGCTATCTGTGGTGGTCTGAATGAGAATGGCCCCCATAGGCCGACATATTCGCATGCAAAGCATTCAACTGATGAAAATGTTGGCAGGATTAGGACGGGCGTCCTTTTTAGAAGCCATGGGTTGCTGGGGTGGGCTTTGAGTTTCAAAAGCCTATACCAGGCCCAGTGTCCATCTCTCTCTGCCTGCTGTCTGATGATCAGGAATTAAATCTCTCAGTTGCTTCTCTAGTGACATGCTTACCTGCATGCTCACCACAATGATAATAGACTGAGTCTCTGAAACTGTACACAAGCCCCCAATTAAATCCTTTCCTTTATAAGTTCTGTCTTGGTCATGGTGTCTGTTCAAAGCACCAGAACACTAAGGCAGCATGTAATTTACATACTGCTTGGTTATACTCTACAGACGGTGCTCACTTTCTCAATAGCACATGATTTAGGCAGGACCGCCCCACCACCACCATTTTGTAATTTTCCCCACAGCATTATCATAAGTTTTACTTATTTAAATTAAAACAGAGCTGGACTCAAATGAGTCTGTAAGAGATCATAAAGAATATAGCTTTTATTTCCAGGAAACACACAGAAATTTGACTAGCACTTAAGTCACTGGATAGAGGCCAATGTTTGTATCTTTTATACACGATATCAATGTCAGAACTGAAGTGATCCATGAAATTAGCATGAATATTTGTATTTCTATAATTTTGCCAAATCTTGTGACTAGAAAATTCAAATTTGTATCACATAACTGAATCTAACACTTACAAACTACAAATAAATTGCTTGTAACTATACAATGGAATATACAATGCCATCAAACTGCAATTTAGAAACTTTAAAGTTGAAGTATGAAATATTTACATATTGTAAATAGTAATATAAGTTCCAGCAATATATAGACTCCCACTACTCTGTAAATTATAACAAAATTTCTATTTTTTGACTCGGAATCTATAGAAATTCATATTCTATACAATTACTATTTTGTATTACCCTCTTAAGTCTATATATGTATATGTTTGTTTTGATCATCTTAGAACATTATTTACCTACGTTCTAAAACTGGCATACTAAAATTTCACTTTGTTATACTATCTTTTTTGTATGTGTATGTAGGTTCATGAAAAGGACAAGAACAGGCCTGGGCGTCCTTCCTCAGGTACTGCCCAGTTTTTCTTGAGACAATCTCAAAACTGGCCTGAAATTTGCATCAGGAGAGCTGGGCTTTCTGCCAGTAAGCCCCAAGCATTTAGCTATCTCCCTCTCCCTGGCTCTGAAGTTACAAGCACATACAACTACACTTGGGTCTCTTTACACGCCTTCTGGGAAGCAAATTCATGATCATACACTCCAACTAAGCTATTTCCTCAGCCCCTTGCATTTAACATCTTAATGGTGGTAAAAAAACAAAAAAACAAAGAATTAGTAGTCTCCAAAAATTTAATAGCTGATCTTTATACAGTTTCTATGTTTTAAATATTCTCTAACTTTCCTGCATCTATTTATAAATAAATTCTCTTGTTAAATGGTGGTTTGGTACAGCATGAACCTACCTAGACCATATCTAATTCATTAGTATTACTATTAATACCTCTGTGTGTGTGTCTACATATATGTACGTACGTATGTATATATTGAGAAAAGGTATCATGTAGTCCAAGTTGATCTCAAAACTCACTACATAGTTGAGGATGACATGAACCTGGTGATCCTCCCATTCTACTTCCCAAATGTTGGGATTACAGGCATGTGCCACTTCACCAAGTTTCTATGGTGCTAAGGACTGAGACCAGGGCTTTGTGAATGCTAGGCAAGGACCTACCCACAAGTACACGGCCAGCTCTACTGATCAGTATATCTTAACAGCTTATTTATACAAAAACAATGAGGGTACTGCTAATTACTAGGAAGCTAAAATTTCTACAACTATTTTGGAAGAAGTTAACCTGACTCCAAGACTTACTATATACTATGTGAATCAGATCTGACACTGTGAACAAACAGACCAAAGCTCAATGGAACAGAGCAGACAGAACCCAGAAACAGACCAGACAAAATGACAAGATGCTTGTTTCATGGCCTTCTGAAATAGTATAAAACAGTATACCCAGATGCTACATGTGCACACACTGAACACTACTGGAAAAGTGTAACTCTCAAGGGCTTTGTTTTATTCATGAATAGTTTAGAGTATATTTGCTCTTTTGTGGTTTTCCCACCTGCCTAGTTAGTGACAACAGGGTGTAGTAGAAGAAAGTAGCAACCCTCTTCCCTAATGTATAGGGACATTCTGAATGGACTAATCCCTAGATAAATACAGAATGTCTATATAATATAAACTCAAGGCTCACCTGAAAGTTGTTCATTAGCCCATAAGAACAAACATTGCTCTCACAGTAAGAAAAATCAAAGTTTAGTTTGCAGGCTGCAGAAGTACAGTTTGTCAGTTCTGCTGTAATGGTGTCATTAACATTCCCAGTGGCATCCCGAACAACACAAGCACCTGAAGCAAAGGTAACAATGAGAATAAGTCATGTCTGCATTCCTCCTAAAATTACACATCCAGTCATGAAGAAATCACAGTACTGTCCAGGTACATATTCATAACAGTATATGCCGCACTTATACTGAATGAAGTAAGAGAAGTTTTGGGGTGTCTAAAATTTTAGTAACAAACTGAACCTTCTATTTAAAAGAAAAAGTGTGTTTCCACAAATTCAGGAAAACCTTGTACAAACACTTTGATGCCTCGATGACTTCAGAGCACTTGGCTGCTTTTGTTTCTGTCTACCTCTCAACCATGCTGGCAAAGGCACCTTCCCTCTACGTGCACCTGAGACCTTATCGGACTGCAGAGAGACAAGAGCCCTGTGACTCCAATCAGCTTGCAAGCAGCCATGCTTTCATGTCCTGTGCCTGCTTTCTTTGGGAGACAGTCACTGTCTATCCTAGGCTGGGCACACTTAAGGGAGAATCTTGCTTCTGTCTCCTGAGCCCTGAGGATCACACCCAGAGTGTGGCTATGCTGACATTTTCAGGTGATACAGGTTCTGTCGGTCTGAACTAATCGTAAAACCACTGGTACAGAGCTGTCACTGGCCCCTCCTGAGCACTAGAAGGGGAGGCCACTGCTTCCTTAGCACAGATGGAGTGAAGTGAACATGAGGTCCAGCAACCAGAGGGTCAGACATGTCAGAGATGTATCCTTGGCAACAAATTATTTTAAAAGTTGGAACATAATCAGTTACTCCATTAGTTAAATTAAAAACAAATTTAATTTAGCTCAGCTACATAATATAAGCATATTTGAAAGTTTTAGGGAAACATACATTTTGTTAAATGAATATGCTTATATACATAGTTGTTTTCTCAAACAAATTTCAGAATTCCGCATTAAGAATATATTATCTCGGGGAGGAGGTATGGGATGTGGAACAGTCAAACCAGGAGGGGAATAAGGCTGGACTGTAAAAAGACATTAAAGAATAAATTTAAAAAAAGAATATATCATATCCAAAATCATTTTTAAAAAGCAACTTGGCCCATCAGTTAGCATTTCTAACTTTTGTTCAGTTAAATTTCAAAATTACACTAAAAGATAGCTATAAAACTTGAAAGTAGAGTTCTGTTGCTACTTCTGAACAGAACAATTTTTAAATGTGGTAGAATTACAGTATTCTTACTAAATATGCATGGAAACATCTTATGAAATTAATAAATTCAGAGCTTATAATTTTATTTGAAAATGAATAGAGGCATGCAGAATAGAATTCAAATGATTGCCTGGGCCTCCCAATTCTTTAAAACATTATTTAATATTAAAGAGTAATAACAACAACTAACTTAACAAAGCAACTAACTCTATGACTTTTTAACCAAAAATACTGGAATAGTAAAGGCAGAAAATGCTGTAATAATGCTTATGCTAGGAACATCACAAAATCTCTAAGACAAATAAAGAAAGAAAGTCTATTTACCTACAGATACTGCAATTCCTATGTAAACCACTGTAGTAATCAAAATGGCTAAGAGTGTTCCTTTGGGTATGGCTGACTGAGGATCCTAAAAGACAAGAAGACATTGTTAGTCTATCTTTAAACATAAATACATGCATAGCATTTTTTACATATCAGTAATGATACAGTACTTCATAATACTTACTGCAAGATCACCTGAGATATTTGCTCCAGCTAGAATACCAGTTGCAGCAGGAAAAAAGATGGCAAATACAGAAAAGAAAGTCTCTTCTTCTCGAAAATCCGGTCCGAAGTTCTCATTAAATATTTCAGCTACAGAAGACAAAATATTTTGGCATTTACTAGACAGCAAATAAGCCCAAAATAATTTAGGTTAAGAGTAATCAGTATATAGATGGTCTCCACACAATTGCTCATTCTTATTTAACGCTAATTCAGGATCAGTGCTCCAGTTTTCTGGTGTGAAGGAATGGTTGGTGAGCAAATGGTGAGCTAATCTATGTTATATCCTACTTTTTTGGTACCTCTTACCAATAATTTAAAGAACCTCCAATGTTAATTGTTATCACTAACTCAAACAAAAAATCACAAGTATAGACTACTACCCCACTTTCCCCTAAAGAAAACAAACAAACCAAATCCACAACATCTCCTAAGAGGTGGGGTACCTGGAGCCAGCCTGTCCTACCCTCCACTACCCACTCACACCGATCTTTAACACAGCCTTCCCTATTTCCTGAGCCAGATATTTTTAGCTAAAAACTAAAAAAAAAATAGTCTACAGGAGCAATTAAAAATTAAAATGTGATAATCTCCTGAAGTTAGTGTGAACTATGAGACACCAAAATAAAAACTGCAGTTGGCAGGCCAGGACCATGATAAATACAACTGTGCAGAGAGAGTATGGTGGATAGTTACTACGTCACCTGGACAAGAGCTGTATTCATCTGAGAGAAGGGAACCTTAACTAAGAAACTGCCTCCTCCACAAGGTTTGGCTGTAAGCAAGAAGCCTGTAGGACATTTTCTTAATTACTGATTGATTGGGGAGGCCCCAGCACACTGTGGGTGGTGCCATCACTGAGTTGGTGGTCCTGGGTCGTATATGAAGGCAGGCTGAGCAAGCCAGTAAACACACCCCTCCACGGCCTCTGCATCAGCTCCTGCCTCCAGGTTCCTACCTTGTTTGAGTTCCTGTTCTCACCTCCTAGGATGATGAACAGTAATATGGAGTCAAATAAAGCCTTTTGTCCCGGAGCTGCATTTGGTCATAGTGTTTCATTACAGCACCTGGATCCCTAAGACCTAGTCACCCGATGGAAGACCATCCTGGAAGTGCTTGTGACAGAGCCCCTGGCCCTCATCTGTTCACTATCCTTCTCTCTTCTCCTTCACTCTTCTCAGTCTCAGACTGACCCTACTACTAAAATGAAATTTCCATTTTTCCTTTCACTTGCAGTACCACATGGAGTTCTGTCACCATTTACAGCATATAGAAGTGTAAGCCAAAAACCCTTTTCTCTCCAACTTGCTTTTTGGTCATGGTGTTTCACTGTACCAACAGTAACCCTAACTAAGACAGAGGGGTAAGAGAAGCAACTGATACAGCAAGCACTGAGTTGAGAGCAGAGCATCCATCTCATAGCCAACAGTAAAGCCTTTCAAAAAGGACAAGAACATGACTAAGGAAGGACAGGGAACCATCTCTGCTGTTCTACTTCAGTGTGACTTGACAGAAGCCTGCTCAAGAGTTACTAAGAAAACCATCTGGTTAAACTCAGGTGGAGGCAAGGCTATACACTGTCTCAAAGTATCACTTATTAAATGGCAACTTCCCAAGAGGGAAGCCTCTTAGACATCACATTAACAAAAAGATAAAAATTAACACCATGGTGGGGAAGATCAGAACAGGACCCTACCCTTCTGAGGTGCTGAGAACACATCACTTAGCAAGCTCATGTAAACAAAGCACCTGGAGAAAGGACCACACACACACACAAGTAAGCATCTGTAATCTTGAAAACTGTCAGCATCACACAAGACAAAAAGCTTAAGGAGACTAAAGATTACATAATGAGTCATGGTTCTGATTGGTTTTAAATGGGAAAGAAAAGCAAACAACTTAATGCAACTGATCCTGGACTGAAAAGCCAGCCATAGCTGTGAGGAGGCCCATGAAGACTGAAAATATTTGTGCATTCATGCATCAAACCAAAGGTACGTTTCCTGAATTGCCATTTTCCTTAGTAGATAGGAGCTGAAGAATTTAGAGATTAAAAGTCATGATTTTTGCAATTTCTCTCTGCTTTCACAATCCATAGCATTTTTAAACTGTTACGTGTAAAAGTCACATGCCAAGTAAACTTGTGGTTAATGACAGATAATATACATAGCAGGTTCTATAACCCTATCCAGTCTGACTACATCATAGACATTTTAGAGTAAGTAAACCCTAGGATGTGTGTGCAGCAATAAAATCACCTAAAGATACAGTTTTTTCACATTTCCATTACCAAGAACCACAAAACTGGACACATAATGAGAGCCATGCTGGCTCCTCCTCCATAGTAAAACTGGCTTTTTTACATTCTACCCCCTGCTGCTGTTAATACTCAAACACAAAAGATAAAAATGAAAGTGATTTCACTCTAATTGTACACCTATATTTAAAGAGGGCAAAACCTGAATTATTAATTAGTGTGAATTACCAGACCAAACATAATTACAGTATAAATTACCCGAAATGTACTAAATTTAGTTCGCAGAATGCTGTGATTTGCACTTAAGAAAGTATTCCATCTTTTTACTTACATTTATAGCCAAAGAAACCCTTGGGCTTCTTGCTCTCCAGTGAGATAAATGTCCCTATGACGAAGTCAGCAATGGCCAGAAGAAGAATCACCAGAAGAACGATCTGAGCCTGTGGTTTTAAACACTGAGAATCACAATCTTGTCTCCTGTACTCACTTCCATTACACAGGTAATTTGTCTAATTCTGTCTTTCTGCCAAATGTCTTCAAGAATGCAAAGTATTCAGTAGGTACTCAATAAATGCTGTTACATGAATAACAGCTCTTAAAGAACTCTATTAAAGCTAGATGCAGTGTCATGAGCATGAAGCTTCCACTTGTCAGATAATCTGCAGACAGAAGGATCACAAGTCTTTGACTAGTCCCAGCTCTGAGATATTAGTGAGACCCTGCCTCAGGCAGAACTGAGAATGTTCAATTATGGATAGAATCATGCCACCCATTTCTAAAACAGGTCCTAAAGATGGGTAAATCCTCACGTAAGCCACAGGCTTTTCATACTATACAACTCTCCCTGCCTCACTGCCCAGACTACCATCCTGGGATGGTAAAGGATATGTTTGTTGCCAACACAAGTTTCGTATCAGGTCCAAACATAATGCTGTATCTGTCCACAACTGTTCTAAGAAAGGAGGAAAAACAGAAAAAAATGCCAGTGGGGAACTCAGGAGCAAAGGCACCGGAGGGGAGAAAGCCTGAAAGCTATCATCAACCTTTCTCCAACATCAGCTTCTCATAGAGTCTGGATAAATACTATCATCTGTGCAAGTAACATTTTTTAAACAGCATTTAAAAACACGATTTTTATGGAAATGTGCCATAGCATGCGTGGAGCTCAGAGGATACTCTAGGAGTTGAAGCTCTCTCTCCTCCTTCCACCTCGAATCCAGCTCAGGGCTTCCTTCTATACAAGCACCTTTATCCACTGAGATGTCTTGCTGGTCCAGCAAGAACTTCTTACACATTAACTGTGGCCCAAGAAGGATGAAATTATAACCTTTTTCAATAAAGTCAATTTTTTGCAGCTGTAAATAAACAAAAGCCTGGGATGCACTCAATGGTGGAACGCCTATCACACAAGGGGCCTTGGGCTCAATTCTTAAGCACTCAAAAACAAGCATACAAAGAGGAAAGCAGTGTTTAACTGGATTTAAAATGGGTTATCTTCAAATATATCATTTTAAATGCCAACACTTATATATCATAAACTTCTAGAAAAACGGCCACTTTCCCACTAGAGTCTGAACACAGCACAGTTTGAGTTTCCTAGAATACTGGCTGTGTGAACTAAACGCTGACAGATCTATCTCTGTCATGGCTCACCTTTGCTTCCCACTCCATTCCAGCCACTGAGATTCCCAGAAGAATCACTACTGTAATGGCTCCAATAATTCGGATATCATTGATTTCATCTATCATGAGTATGGAATGTTCCTACAAAGGAGAAATCCAATGAACAGCTCTTTACATACAGGCACTACAGCAATGCTTACTAAAGCGATGGACAGAGGTAGGTACAATGACGCATGTTGTGTTCCCAGTACTTGGAAGTCAGAGGATGGACTATCGAAATTTCAAGGCTAGCCTGGTTTATACTACAAGTTCCTAGCCAGCCACATCTCAAGACCCTGTCTCAAAACCAAGAGAAATAAAAGGAAAAAAATACTACTTACTATTAGTTGTCATTCAACCAATATCTTAGATATCTAATGTCTTATTAAATTACTATTATGAGTTTATCTGATATGGAACCAATAAATCAAAAAAACTAATTATTCACCAAGAAAATTATAATCTGACTGGTACTGTTAGGTTTTATAAAGTGGCATTAACAGAAATGTATTCTGTGTTTGATATAATTAGTGAACATATGCTTTAGTGGTCTTTTATGATACAAGAGGGATAAAGAATAAACTCTCATGCTATTGTCAAAACCCCACAATCCCTTCTCCATAAGCAAAATTACTTTTAAAGCTCACATATAGGTTTAGATGTGTGCATGTGTGTATCATCTCAGAGAAGATCTGGCAAATGAATGACTAGGTCCAATTACCTTAAGCAGCTCCACCACAGTCTCTGCAAATCCAACAACATACATAGCAACTGCCACTGCATTGGCAAAAGCAAAGATCAAGCCAATTGCACCACCAAATTCTGGCCCTAGACTTCTAGAGATTAAATAGTATGCTCCTCCTAAGAAAAAGATTGAAAACCAGTTAGGGTTTTAATGCCAATAATTCTTTTAATCATACCAAGGAATTCACAAAGCAGATTCACAAAGCAGTAGGTGAATGCATTTTCAGAAAGAAAGGCATCAGAAGACAGGTATCTGAGATGTTGCGTTTCCAGGAAGTATTGCAGTAAAACCTGCCTTAATAAAACAGGAGCTTCAGACCTGCCTTCTACTTATAGAAAGCTTTCATTCTTCTGAAAGTTATAAGTAGAAGAAATTTCCCTATCATAGGAAAAAACTATAGTAATTCCTGCTTGGTAATACTAGTAATCCACAGCTAAACAATGGATTTAAAGACAAAAAGAAAACCTGACCACCACTGATAAACTGATTTTACTAATGTAGTACTTTTTATTACATGTAGCAAAATGTTAAGTTTTCCTCAATTTCACGTGTTTTGGCTTTACCAATTCCCAAATGAGGAGGCTTCCAATTATTTCAGAAAATTTATTTTTCTTTTAGACATTTGAGACCAAGCAACACAGATTAAATTTTGCTAAAATATGAATATAACTGTTTCCTTTGTGGTCTCATCAGTCATATTAAAGAGTAAACAGCAATGATGCATTCATCAAGATCATGGATGTCAAAACAGTGGTATCCCTCCCAGCCTGTAGGCCTCAAATAGTGGCTGTTATTATTATTATTATTATTATTATTATTATTATTATTATTATTATATGATCTTAAAATCCTGACAAAACTGACCTTGCCTGACCCCATTATAAACCCAGCATGTGCCAAAAGGTGCTCAACAATTCTCTGACTGGCTAAAGTACAAGTAAAATACACTTCATCTACCCCACAGAATAGCCAAGTTCAAAAACTAGAATTTACACAGCAGTCATCTTTTAAAGGGTGCCTGTGGCTATCACCTACTTTTTTAGTCTGTATTCAGCTGAAGACAGGAGAGGCTGGTGTGTGCAATGCAAGAATGCAGGTCTGAGTGATGGGACTGAGAAGCAGTATTATTTAAGGGCAGAATCCACGGGACTCCAGCAAAGTCTGCCAAGTGCAAGCTCTCGAAAACACAGATGGGATTTACAGAACAGGGAAAGGTTCTGGGCACTAAGGAAGATGCAGTATCTTAAAAAGCATGAACATGTCTTTTAGGTCGGGCCTGTGCCAGCTGGGCTCACCTCCTCTCACAAACCCATTGGTAGCTATTGCTGAAGTAGACAATCCTGTGATAGTCGTCACAACAGTAGCCATTGCTATTACAAGGACGGAGAGACCTTTAAAGGAGAAAACAAAATCAACTAAGAACCTTACACTCCTAAACTTGTCATTACCAAGAACTGGCTGGACTGAGCACTGAAGTAACATATGGATTGGTATTCTGAATAAGAAAGGCCCCCACAGGCTCGCATATCTGAATGTTTGGTTTCTAGTTGGTGGACTATGTGGGAAGGGTTAGCAGGTGTGGACTTGTTGGAGGAAGTGTGTCACTGGGGAAGGGCTTTGAGGTCTCAAAGCCTACACTAGGCCCAGTCTCACTCTCTCTGCGTTCTGCATGTGAATCATGTAATGTAAGATCAGCTTCTGCTCCAGGGTCATGCCTATTGCCATGCTCCCCACCATTAAGGTCATGGACTCACCCTCTGAAACCATAAGCAAGCCCTCAATTAAATGCTTTCACAGAAATATATAAGTTACTAAGGCACAGGCCATATATTACCTAATTTTAGTCTCATTTTTGAGAAAATCAAAATTATGGAAGTCAATTGTGGTAGCAATCTACCTAACGGGAACACAACTCAGTCAGCAGTTGTAGAAATGCATACGGCTATTTTAACACAGATCAAGTGGTGTAAAACTTCACTCACCTATTCCAGCCTGACCCACAATCCATGACAATCTAATAAAGAGCATCACACCCCAAATGTTTAACATACAGCGTACCTGGGAGAGAAAAGAGGTCACACCACAGAGAAATAATGCAATTAAAACATAATTCAGCAATAAATATTAAACAAGCCAAAAATAAAATGCACTTGAAAGCACAGGAGTTTTGAAATCTAATATCCTTAAGTTTGTCAAAGGGGCTTACTGAAAGTTTACTGTTAGCTGATGTAAGTAAGTGTGTTTACAAAGAACTGTGTTCACCAGAAGTGCCAGACACACAACAACTGTTGAAGGTCTCAACACTTTTTTGTTTGGATTTTTATTTTCCGTATGGGATTTTTCTGTGTAGCTGGGTTGTCCTGGGATTCACTGTGGAGACCAGATTAGCCCTGAACTCAGATATTCCCCGGCCTCTGCTTCCAACTGCTGGGGTTTAAGGCCTATGTGCCAGGCCTGGATAAATAAGACTTCAACAATCTTCCTTCGTCATGTAAGTATTGCATGTGTATTCATAACATGTCATAAACAGTTATGGCAGAGTTAAGTACTGCATGCACACCAACACAAATGTCAATGGGTCACATCATTTTTGAAAATTTTAAACTGAGTATGATACTCTCACAACTTGGGCATGTTAAATTTTTATTCTGAATTCCTGTTTGTGTACTGTTACAACTGATTCAGCACTGTGAAAGCAGAAATAAAACATTGACCACAAAGTTCAAGGCCTGCTCAGTGTACTTCACAAATTCTAGGCCAACCAGAGCTATATAGCAAGACCCATTCTACCAAAAATAACATTTGTGACTTTACAATTTCTATTCAGCTCATGTGTGTAATTAATTAACATTTCTCCTCTAAAAACAAAAGAAACACACAAGGTATTAACTGGGCCGCAGTACTCACAAGCAAATTGTTAAAGCTGAAAAACACTAATTCTCTTGAGAGTATCAACTAAGTTTTCTAATCACAGGACTATAACCAAACAGAATCTATGCATACATACTAATACTCCCTTGATCCAGCCAAACTTTACAACTCCTTTACTTTCGGCAGTGTATGTGAGCACAGCATCTCTGGTTGGAGTACTTTCTTCTCCATTCGCAAAGCCATCCTCGAAAGGTTCCTGGTGACAGAAAGAAATATGAATGCAGAATAAGAATTAGATAGATAAAGGGGACTGGGGAGGTGGCTCAGTGGTTAAGAGCACTGTCTGCTCTTCCAAAGGACCCAGTTCAATTCCCAGCACCCACATGGCAGCTCATAACTGTCTATAACTCCAGTTCCAAGGGATCTGACACCCTCACACCAGTGCATATAAAATGAACAATTTTTAAAAAGAACTAGATGTAATTTTGAATCACTTGATAAAAACACATATGACATGGTCAACCATACTTAGGATGACATAACAAAACTTCCAAGAGTAGCACGATAGTTTACATAGTTTGTAAACCTGTATGTTCCCCTACAGGTTCACGAACTGATAGTACCCACTGTAGTGTCACTAGAGATGTGGAACCATAAAGAGAGATAGCTAGTTCAAGGTCCCTCCATCACCAGGGAGCTACCCTTTAAGCATACATGTCCTGGACGTGGGTGATGTAATGCTCACACTTGCACATGCCCCTGCTGCTGTACCACACCATAAGGTAACACAGTCAAGGCGAAGCTCTTACCAAAGCCTACAACATGCTGTCTGGGCTTTCAGCAATCATAACTGTGAGCCAAATAAACGTTCCTTCCTAAATAGCCTGGCTCAAGTATTTCAATATAATAAAGACAATACCTAAGAAAGACCAAAGCAACAAAGTAAAAGAAAACATAGAATTTAAGTGCTTCTGTGAAGTAAACCCACTTTAATGATTCCAGCTTTTAAAATGGGCCTAGTGGTAGAAACCTGTATCCTAGAACTCAGAAAGCAGAGACTGCATGATTATTTGAGCTCAAAATCTGATACCACCCTAGGCAACATGGCATGATCCAGTCTGAACTAATAATGAAAATAACAAAATGAATGTTTTTACATTGTGGTGGTATCTGGAGTGGACAGTGACTATTGCCTGCTTGTTGCTGGAGACTATGGTAGGGTTGCCCTGAAATCCCAAACCTCTAAGGACAGCCTGTCCCACTTCTAGGTAATCTTGGTCTATACAGTATAGGAACTCAAAGATGACAGACAGATAGATGAACATATAGACAGACGCACAGATGGATGGATAGATGACAAACAGAGTCAGGCCTTGGCTCTTTACCACAAACTACTATCTTCTAGCTGTCACACCCTTTCCCACATCTGAAATATCAACATTAGCAATGTAAAATCCTTTTTGGTTTGTTTGGTTTTGTGTGTGTGTGTGTGTTGTGTGTGTGTGTGTGTGTGTGTGTGTGTTTGCTTTTGATTTTCAAGACAGGGTTTCTCTGTAGCCCTGGCTGTCCTGGAACTTGCTCTAGAGCAAGCTGGCCTTGAACTTAGAGATCTGTCTGCCTGTGCCCCCGAGTGACAGGATTAAAGGCATGTGCAGCTACCTCTCCGTTTAAAATTCTTCTACACCAACAACACAGAAGATTTGCAATATTCCCAGACCGTTTCAGAACTACCTCCACACTGACCCTACCTGCTCTCAGTCATCAGTTCTTCAGACTTTTCACAGATCGCAGAGTACAGTCTCCCTTTTCTTTCTTGGGTAAAGTTCCATATCTAATTCTGTAGTTTCTTGTTCTCTACCTCCCCTCTCAGTGTTTTATCTGTTTAGTCCTTATTGGGACACAGGCCTGTTATCTCAAAACTAGTATTACAAAGACTTCATGAGAACATGATGGGTAAAAGGAAATGGCTTGGAACACAGGTGCTTATCATTGTGGTTACTTCATATTCAACACCAGATAACAAAACACAGCTATTATCTTTAACACTGATTCTTTATATGTACAAATTCCAATTTTTAACACTGATTTTAGTGCTTCAACAGCCCTAAGTGAATTTTCCCTTTCCCCCAGCCTATTCTTCTTCTTCTCCTTACATAGAATCTGGTGTAAATATGGCAACTCATTAGTATACACTAACCTTAACAGAAATGTATAGAAATAACTTTTCTTTAAGTTATGTTAGTGCATCATAATCACAATCCCAGTTGGGCTTTACATCACTGTTAAATGCTCCCCAGACAGCAGAGGGTCAATGCTGATTCCAAACAGAAAAAAGAAACTCTTAACTCAGTTTTACCAACCCCCTCAGCTCTTCAATTATTCAAACAAAACCACAAAAAAAAAAAAAAAAAAAACCAGGCCTGCCTGGCAATTTATTAACATTTTCCCCCCAGTTTTCACTCTGGGGTATAAAGTGAAAAAAGGTATCTCTTTCCATCTCTGTCATAAGAAAACTGAGTATGTGTGTCCCTAGTCAGCTACTTTCCCCAAAGCTAAATAGCAACGTGGGTGTCTCAACAATGTGTAAGTATGCAGGCATCCAAAAATGTTTGCTGTGGGTGCTAATCAGAATTTCACATCAAAGCTGAAGGTCTAGCAATTATACTGGTCTCTCTATAGTGTGACTTCTGTAAATGATTATTCAAGAAACAAGTATTTTCTAGCTTGCATGAAATATTCTTTATAAAACTAATGATGTGATCACAGACACCAGAAATTACCTTCCTAATCACCCTCTAACAACTTGTTGAAGTTTTAGTTATTGATCTCCAGACTACAAGTAAAGCTAGGTGCAATGGTGCATATGCAGGGTCTCTATAGGACAGGCTAGCTGGCTCACAGGCCTCCAGGGATTCTGTCTCTGCCTCTCACCTCACTGAAGTAAGGAACACTGGTATCACAGACACATGTTAACATGCCTGGTTTGTACGGGGACTTGGGTCTTCAAGGTCAAATGGTGAGCTACCCACTGAGCCACCCTGAGAGGGCGGCTATGAGTTTTAGGCATGGACTGCACTGTGAACACCAGGCCAACCAAGGCTAAAAGACAGACCCAAGACCATCCAACCAACCAAACATCAAAAGTTAAACAAATAAGTGTGCTATTTGTGGCTGACTTAACAGATTTAAGTGTAATGGAACTGAGGTTGGAGCTAAACTAGTTTCCAGAAATAAAAAGAAACTAGCCTTTAATTTGGTGATGTTGGGTAGTCACTCAAGGCTCCACTACTGAGCTACATCCTCAGCTTTGGGTTGTTTGTTTAATATATGAGCTTCCATGGAATAAAGAAATTCTATCTACCCTTTATCCACCTGAAAAAAAAATTATATAAAAACCTCACAAGTTAATAAAAGTTCAAGTATAAACTATGAGTTAGGCCAAGACAAAAGTCCAAAAAATGATGGCTTCAATATTCACTATCTTCTCCATGATAGCAGGTGGAAAAGTCGATGCAATTTAATGGCATGTTAATGAGGTGTGTAAAATTTAGTGTTATTCAAGGAAATAAGCTTTCAGAAAGTCGCACTGGGATTCTGAGTTTGGGGTTGCAATGAAAATAAATTCAGAAGAGAGGGAGAGATGGAAAAACATAAAAGGCATATATAAGTTACACCTAATTGTAGGGAATTCTCATAAAAGAAACAGGCCTACTAGTGAGTAATAGTAAACCAAAAAAAAATATATGCAGGCACGTTTATAATTCTAGCACTTGGGTGACCCGAGGAGTATTAATCTACAGTCAGCCTGAACTCCAAAGCAAGATTCTAATTAAAAGGAAATGAGAAAAAGACACAAG
Organism: Rhynchomys soricoides; assembly: GCA_019843965.1. Lineage (NCBI taxonomy): Eukaryota > Metazoa > Chordata > Mammalia > Rodentia > Muridae > Rhynchomys > Rhynchomys soricoides. Next base: position 5,488,966 of record JADRCH010000115.1, on the reverse strand, counting down.
TGGAGCGTGCAGACCTGGGGACAAGAGTCTACCAGGTACCTGAAAAATTCATGAATGGAATGTGGAAGAGGGGCCAGAACAAACAGCCAGGAGATGAATGTATGCATGGACAAAATAAGAGAAACATACAGAGAAAAAGCATGGGCAGATGAGTTTTTTCCTAAGGATACAGAAAATGCAAGAATGGAGGAACTTCCAGAGTTACTATTTCTTTGCAGAAAGGAGAGAAAGGAAGAATTTTTTTTTTTAAGACTAGATGGGTTTTGTTTTGGGAGTTTGTTTGTTTTTTGGTTTGTTTGTTTCTTGTATATTCAAAGATCTCCTTCAACCAAAGCCAAAACTGGGGTTATGTATAAGAGTTCCTATCTTTGCCTTTCACCTTGTTTGAGACAGGGTCTCTTTGTTTGCTGCTAGCTGGCTCACAGGCCTCCAGGGATTCTGTCTCTGCCTCTCATCTCACAGAAGTAAAGAACTCTTGTATCACAGACACACATTAACATGCCTGGTTTGTACGGGGACTCAGATCTTCAAGGTCAAATGGTGAGCTGCCCATGAAGCCATCTTCTTGGCCCCCAAGTTGAATTTTTAAAAATGCCTTAGATATAAATACATTTTAGACTTATTCTTGGATGCATACATTCTTAGAAACAAAAACTCTACTAATACCAACTTGTCTTTTACCAATGTCTGTTTCGATTCTACTGGCTCTGAAAGAAAATATTCCTTTAAGACACCAACTTGGCTTAGTGATTCTTTTCCATCATATAATGGAAAATGCCTCAATCTCTAGTCTAAGGTTTACCACACAGTAGTCACAAAATATATAGCAAAAGGGTCCTACAAATTGAGCTATTTCTTCCTAACACTAAACTATCATTGTTTATTTTAGAGACAGTCTACAATGAAACCAGATTTAAAAAAAAAAAAATCATGAATAAAACTGTACCTAAGGACAAATATTTGCCCAAGGTTTTTTTTCCCCTTAATTACAATTAAAAACCTAACACCACTTTAATTAGAACTATCGCCTACAATAAAGGGACGACTGCCTTATATGCATGTCGTTATTCATGCATGCAGACTAATCTACATACTCCTTTTGTACTTTTGAGTGAAGTGTCCTACAGGTTAGGTGGACCTTGAACGCCTGTTCCTTCTCCCCAGCCTCCGGAGTGCAGGAATCACAGGCCTATACCACCATGTTTGGGCTACTTCTTAAATGCTTGAAGCTCTTCTGTGGACCTCCCAGTTATAAAGTCCAAAAGGTTTTCTCAAGTACACAAAAGAGTAAGACAATCTTTATGTCAACTCTGGACAAAAATATTAATACCAAGGAATGACGACTGTGTAGTCACCAGAGATGACTTTGGTTTCTTGAGATAGGGTCTGGTCTCGTGGTCCAGGCTGGCCTCAAACTCAGCCATCCTTTTACTTCAGCCTCCACGTGCTGGATTATAGAAATGAGCCACCATATTCACCTACCAAAACGATTTTGTCACATACCCTATCCCCACAAAGAAAGGCATTAAGACTGAGAGTGCAGCCCCTGGGAACAATACAAACACTATCAAAGTAGACTTCGGGCAATGCTTATTGACAAAAACTCATTGTTAGTGCAAACTTCAGTCTGCTTTTTGTAAAAAGTATCTTTGCTCGTGACTTTAGTCATAATAGGCACAGATAATAAACTATGTACCTTCTTTTAACCTGGGAGAAAGAAAGGTGTTTGGGTTCTCTTTCATTTTAAAGAACAGTGGGGCAAAGCTGTATTAAAGTGTCTCCTTAGGGCTCCGGAAACTACCATGACACATATGTAGTAGAAAGCATATAGTACATCCTCCTGACATGGCAAGATTATGTTCAATACTCCTTTCCATGATAGAAGAGGGCAAAGAATTATTATACTGAAATCCTTTCTCATACTTTATCTGTGAAATAAAAGTCTTGATTCTAGTCACAATTTTATTGATGTACCTTTTGTATGGTATATCAAATCTTATAAATAATAACCTAAAGAGACAGCAAAGAAACTTGAACAGGACAAAATGGAGAACAGAATACTCAAGAAGATGGAGCGAACACAGGGTACTAGCTACAATAGAGGTAGCTACAATAGAGGAAAACGGGAATTTAGAACCAGAACCAGACCTTTTTCAGGTTATCCCTTTTCCAATTGCTCTGGAGGTCACACCATCTAAATTCTAAACACTTCAGGCAACTTAAGTCATCAAAAGAGACAAAAATCTAATAATTGCAAAGAGGAATACACGTAAATAAGACAAAACAACCTTTTACTGAGTTGAGTTTTAAATAAAATCACAAATTACAACATGTACACTACAGAAAATCAAGATGGAAAAGCCAAAGTAGTGAAGCCAGCTGCCTTCCCAGCTGCTCACACCCACTGCTGCTGAGGTCCTCCACTACTGTCTCCAACTATCAAGTCCTTTGAAAATGTAGTGGGAAAGGGCTGTTCTCCCCATTACTGCTGCAAAGAGGTTAATGGTAGTGAGAACTGGTTTCTAGGCTGGGGGATAACCTGGCTCTTCAAAATTTGGGGAGGCAACCCTGGCAGAGACTCCAATCCAAGTCAACCCAGGTTTATGGTGGTAAACACCAGATTCTTCTGTGCTAACACAGCAAGACACAAGCTTTTTCCAATAGGAAGCAAGACACAATGACTATAGATAGCGCAATGCCACTTCCAGAGAAGGAATTGCTATCTACACAGAAACAATCCATCCAGGAAGGCATATAAAATGTGTAACATGAAATAGATGTGTGTGCTAACTTTGGAGGCTATTTTGATGGGTGGACACCAGTCTAAGTGGCCAATCATTCAGTATCTGTGTTGTAATGGACCCCTCCAGCTCGGGTCTCTTTTTCATCAGTGCTCCCAGTCCTACGCACCTTTCATATTCCCTTGTACACGTTCCCATTGTAAGCCTGCCCCCCAGGCCCAAAGTGTCCATGCTTTTTCAAGAAGGCTAGGAAAATACAAGTTTTTATTTTCTTTCAATAAATTATTCTTTGAAGTAGTCATCAATTATGTTTAAATAAATAGTATCTGACATGTTTAAAGATAAATATTAGTCAGACTGCTAACAGAAGGAAAATTCCCACACTTTTTCTACTAAGCACACTTTCTTTTCAGGAATGAATGGAAATTCTAACTTTGAGACTTCTCTAGTCAAATCTACAACCATGATTTTATATTTTTTTCAATGTCTTCAGAGTTTACTGCCCAATGAGACAAGCAGAAATGTATAGGAAATATGATACATACATGACGCTTACAAAGCCAGGAACGTTCCCGTATCTATCCACTAATTTTCTTAGAAACTCCTCCCCTCCAGTTCTTATGCTTCAAATAGAGAAATTACTGCAAGTATTTATTTAACTGGTACAATTTGACTTTAGCTGAAAAATTGGATTTTTTTTTATTGAGAAATGGTCTTGCCGGGCAGTGGTGGCGCACACCTTTAATTCCAGCACTTGGGAGGCAGAGGCAGGTGGATTTCTGAGTTCCAGGACAGCCAGGGCTATACAGAGAAACCCTGTCTCGAAGAGAGAGAGAGACAGACAAACAGACAGACACTCATTATGTAGACCAGGCTAGCCTTGAACTCAGATCTGCATAGTCTGTATCTGGGGTGCCACCACTGCCAACCTAAAACTTGGTTTTAAACTATTTTCTCCTAATGGACTTTCAGCTCGAGCTCCCTCTGCAGATATCTTAGGGACCTAGAACTGTCTCACACCAAATCCTAGATCAAATCCCCCTCCTTAACTGGGTTAGTCACACAACTCTCTGGTGTTCTTGTAGTCCCTTCATAGCACACATCATATGCTGTAGTCCTCTTTGCAGACAGTACTCAGATATTGTAGTTCAAGCACTTGCCTCAACTCTTCCAGACAGAGTGAAAACAGAATGTCTGAAACAATAGAGATTTTTCCTGTCATTTGTACTAAAATATAGTGGATTAATACTGAGCTTTATGACGAACCTGTTTTCTACAGAATACCCTGAAATAATACAATGTGGTCAGCTCCCAAGTCAGTTCTGCTCAGATCCTAGTCCTGATACTCAATGTCTATAGACTTTAACCCCCTAAAAGTTTAGTTTCAATACCTGTGAGATGGGGTACTATCACATATTGCTTGAGAAGACAAAATTTTAAAAATTGATAAGTTTTACACAACATAAAATTTCTCATACCAGCTAATAAATAATTTCAAGAGGGAAGAGCTGGCATTTTAAGTTGTGTGTCTCAGAATTTCATCATAAAAGCTTAGACTAGCTTTGAACTCACAATCTCTGAGTATTGGTTATTATTATTTTAAATAAATCCAAAAATGTGATGGTTCATCAAAAAACTATTTATATCCTAAAAATATTTTTAGGGTTACAATACTGATAAAAATCCTTAAAACATCAAATTTTCTCATACAGTGTAACAGCATCTGCTTTAGTCTAAGCCAAAATGTTATATTTAAAACAGCTTACTTAGCAGTTAATATATATGCAAATTTAGATGCCAAAGTGGGGGGCTTATTCTAGTAATGGTTTGAATTTTTTAGCAAGTACTAGCTAATTATATCATCCCAAGGCTACCAACACTTCCTGTCCTCCTATCCGTGCTGTCGGTGATTGGTGTATTCAGTGTAATGCTCCCCACACAGACTATGCTTTCAAAACAGAGTATTGTTTTACACAAATCCAATTTGCTTTGGTTAACAATGCTCTATTAATATCCAGTGCCATTGATGCAAAGCTCAAAACTCAAGTGCCACAGATAAAAGTGGACAGTGTGACCATGTGACTTCACAATGAACCAAGTCAGAACTGCTGATCCAAGTCAAAGAATTCAGTACTGGAACTAGCTCTGAATGTTCTTTACCAAAACCTCAAGACTGAGTTACAAACTTCGCGTCCCACACAGCTTGCTGATGTCAACTAGGAGCTAAGACATCTTAAGAATTCCCGGGAAGCATATACTTTCTGTTAACAAGAAGCAGTGGCATGTGTAACTTTTATCTTTAATTGTTTAGAAAGAAGACCTCAAAGCATCAGAACTAAGTCAGCACTGGAATGCACGGAAACCCATGATCGTCGGACAGCACTGGGTGGTTCAGGCTATTCTCACAGCAACAGATGCTGTCTTCTGTCTTCTTTTCCATTTTCAGTTCACGGGAATCACAGATGCCATATCCTTCTTCTGAAGATGTATTAAATGGAATGGTCAAGGATTAAATGACCATTTGATGCTCAAGAACTGCCAACTGACAGCCCAACTATTTACGCATGTAAAAGAACCCAGGGAAGGGGAGGGAGGCATAGAACAGAGAGGAAACAGATCCATGTCCCTGCACCAGTGAGAGCATGAGTTTGCTGCTTTTTCAGAGTCCTCTGTCTGTGGTTTACATAGTTAAAAAAGCCACATAAGCCTGAAATAATAGACCAGACCCCAAAATGAGCAGAGGAAGTGGAAAATTCATTTGATTTTCTAGAAAACGAAGAGTAAGAGTAAGGGTAAATCCCCATAGCTGACCTGGCCCCAGAGGAAGATAGCAGAGGAGAGACCCAGGAGCCAAACAACAGTTGTTGGCAAAGGCAGGACAGAACAGATACCAGTTACTCAATGATGCCTGAGCCTAGCACGGAGGCACACAGCTATAAGCCTGGCCTGGGCTGCACAGTGCATTCCAGATCAGGGTAAAATACACAGAGACACTGTCTCCACAAAGAAAGAAAAATAAATTGCAGAATATTAAAAATAAAAATTCAGGGTCACAATTTATTATCTATATATTAATTTCTCCCCTCCTCAAAGTAATAAATGTACACACAGATGAGAAAATGTTTCTCATCCAAATGTTTGTGGTAGGGACCAACTGTTCTCTTTAGAATGCAAATATTTAAAACTATTAAGGAATATCAGGAAAATATTAAGGACTGTTAAGGAAGTCAACAGTAAGTCTGAGTACCAACAGAAATCGGATAAAGACATAAAAGCTGCATTTGAAACTTCAGAAATTTCAGACTTCGGTAGAGGATTTTAAAGAAAAGCACAGTATTTAGAATAATAAGGTCACTGAATGGATTTCAGTTCGGACTGGAAAGGACAGAAGGGAAAAGCAATGGATAAAATAACTCACTTACAGTGGCAAGACACAAAAGAAAATACCTGGAGCTACAAGCTGCTGAAAGCTAAAAGCAATGAGACAATCTTCAGTTCTGAGGAGTTACCCATCCTGACTTCCTTCCAGCAGCACTGGAGGGCAGAGACACTGGAACAGCATACTCAAAGGGCTAAAAGAGAACCTGTCCACCAAGGCTGTAGTCTACAAAACTATCAAGTGTGAAACAAAGACATCTGAAATCAAACAGTATGAAAACAGTATGCCATGGTACCTTGGTTCTACTGCAAGACGCCCTCTGGAAAGGAAAGCAACATCAGGAAGAATGCATTTATAAACGTTGAAAAACAAGGAGTTATTCCGGTTTTAGAGGTTTGGGTGGGTTTTGGTTTTTTTTGTTTTTTTTTTTTTTGTTTTTTTTTTTTAAGATTTATTTATTCTATTTATGAGTACACTGTAGGTATCTTCAGACACGCCAGAAGAGGGCATCAGATCCCATGACAGATGGTTGTGAGCCACCATGTGGTTGCTGGGAATTGAACTCAGGACCTCTGGAAGAGCTGTCAGTGCTCTTTAACTGCTGAGCCATAAGGCTGTGTGACTGTTAAAAACAAAGGGAACAGCAATGTACTCCTGGGTTTACCATTATATGCCAATGGCAAGGACACTACAGAGAAAGGTATTCTGTCTATGTTAACTGAATAAATTCAATGTACAGTAGAACAGGTACCACTAGCCCCATGCACAGTAAAAATCTTAGAACCTTAGTTACTTTGTAAGATCTTATTTCTTCTACAGAGGGAGAGTCTTACAAACTGCCACAATGTCAAACTGTTTAAGTTCCAATTAATTAGCAGCTGTAATTTTCTAGGGTTTGCCTCACTGTAAAACTGATTTACAGAATTACAATCCAGACTCCACCTAACCCTGCTTTTCCCAGTTCCTGCCCACCTCTATAAACAGCAATCCCATTTTACAGAACCGCATTACGTTTCGCTTTGCATACCCTACGTGCTGTGATGGTCTGAATACGCTGGGTCCAGGGAGTGGCACTATTAGGAGGTGTGTTGGAGTAGGTGTGCCACTGTGGCCATGGGCTTTAAGACTCTCCTCCTAGCTGCCTGGAAGCTGGTCTTCTAGCTGCCTTCCTAGCAAGGGGTAGAACTCAGCTCCTCCAGCCCCATGTCTGCCTGGACGATGCCATGCTCCTGCCTCGATGATAGTGGACTGAACCTCTGAACCTGTAAGCCAGGCCCAATTAAATGTTGTCCTTCACAAGAGTTGCCTTGGTCATGGTGTCTGTTCACAGCAGTAAAACCCTAACTAAGACACACTTCATCTAAACTATAGCAAAATACCCATAAGTCTCCCTTTAAAAATACCTTGATCTTAACCTCTGTTCTACCCAAAACCTGACCTTCAGCCTTGACCTTCCTGGTCTCAAAATCTCACCAGTCACATTCTGCCTACTTCTGAGTCTAGAGTCTTCACCCTGGTATTTGCATAGGGTGAGTCCTTTCTGTACTACTGTCTTTTATGGAGACAGTCCCCAACTACTCTAAAGTGGCACCCAGCTGCCATCTTCTCATCCTGTTTTAGTTTCTTCGCAGCAGTACACCTGCCTATTGTCTGCTACACCTAGAAGTGCGCAGCTTTTGTTGTTCACTGCTATCCATCTCTGCCACACTTAGAACAGTGCTGCTGGTGATGCTCAGTAAGAATTTGATGAATAACTGAATTCACACGCACTTCACTCAGCAAGAAACTAATTCAACTGGTATTACACACTTCCAAAACACATTCAAAAATAATGATGGGCAATCACTGCAAGCAAAGACACTGACCATTTAAGAATTGACTCAACTTATATTTTTCAGGTTCTAGCTTCACATGACAGACATGAACATAAATATTTGGAGATATGGCATCAAGTATGACTAGTATGTGAAAATCTTTTCCTTTGCCTCATTTTAGATCCCCAAAGTTACCTTCTTTTTACCCAGGTAGCCAGTTGATACATCTACTTGGAGAATTAATATAGAAACCAAAAGCCAGACTACAGTAGCCAGTAACATGAATTTAGCAGGTTGGGGCCCCAGCAAAGCTGCAGTTTGACTTTGCCACATGCAAATATTTATTAGGGTGCCACTTTTAATCCTATCTGGAAACTACTCCCAGAAACCACCCAACTTGTGACCTATTCTTGGTCTTCCAGGGTGACTTTCAAGGAACCAAACTGTATCTTGAAATAATTATTAGCAGGGCATAGAAGCAGCTCGGTGTTAGAGGCAATTGTCTAGTGTTTTACTTAAAGCCCTTGTTAAGTGACAGGAACTGCCAGCCCTGATACTCTCAGTGAACAGATCTGTACTAAGTACCTAATCTCTGTATGAAAATTAATGAGACAAAAGCTGATTCTAGTGAGGGAGTAATTAACAATTGCATCATCTCCAGTATCCTTCTCCTCATTATCCTCAGGATGTCAACACGCTGAAGTGATGATGGCAAAGTATCTCCTTCAGCAGCTCCAGCATCTTACAGCAGGTCTGGGCGATAGCCAGAAATATGTGATAAAGAGAAAGACCCTGGAAAAAATATTCTAGCATCAGACAGCATGAATTCTAGTTCTGTAGTTTTCAATGAAAATGACTAGTATCTATGAAATCATTTTAGTACTAGTAAAGTGTGTAAAAGACTGATTTCTTAGAAATTAAATGAAAAAAAAAAAAAAAACTCAATGAAACAATATGGTTGCCTGCTTTCCTCCCTTTTCCCTTTGTTAAAGAGAAAGACAAAAAGAGGTGGCATTCAATGATTTGGTAACATAACATCTTCAAAAGGATTCTAAGCCGTGGTCTAAGAACAACTGCAAAGATGATATTCTGAAATCTATCTCCCCCCGGAAGAGGAGAGGTGGGGTGAAGAGATGGTTTAGTAAAAAGTAAAAAAGCCGGACATGCTAGCCCGTGCTTGTAATCCCAGGGCTGGGCCTCAGTGGTCAGCTGGCCTACAGCCTGATCTGTGAGCCTAGGTCAGTCAAGGTAAAAGGTTTCTGATGAACAACACACCCAAGGTTGACACACACCTGAAAACTTGAAAATGTTTCAGCAAGTGGCTCTAACTGTAGTTACCAAATACAGTCGATGATGATGATGATGATGATGGTTTAAGTCCAGCGGAAGCAGCAGACTGTTTACCAGCTCACATTTGAGAATTATGCTCACAATCACGAGTGTTAAAGTCATTGATACTTACTTTTCTGGTACTCTCTACTTTCTATTTTTCCTATAGGGAAATTGCTACTTTGATTAGGGGGTGCAGGGAGGCACAGCAATTTTAAAAAAATCAATCCCAAGCATCAGTTTTAAGAGTCCCTACCCTTTTAAGAGAGTTCCACTGTATGACTCAGTCTGGCATGGAACCATCCAAACAGCCATGACTAGCCTTGTACCAAAAGGTGCTCCTACTTCAGCCTCCCAGGACCACTGGCATATGCCACCATGCCCTGCATAGTGTCTGCCTTCCTTAAAACCCTTTTCTGTCTCTCTAGGGCACTGCTTTCAAGACTAGTAGAAGTCCCTAATACAGCTTTAGATGATCTCCAGGCCCAATCCTAGACCACGCTTTCTTTTACTCGTAACTGAGGTACTTCATTCAATTCAGTCACAGACACACCCACAGACACGCCCCCACACAGAGACAGACAGACAGACAGACACACACACACACACACACTTTCTGACACAGCTTCCACTACATTTACAGTAAACTGGCCACCGAACAGAGCACTAGCCTCACTACCTCCATAAACTCAGTCTTTGTTCTGGAAGGTTGATTCACCATCAACTTATCTTTCAGGTCTCAGCCAGAATACCACACTTCTCTCTGACCAAAGCCCAGTTAAAACGAGGGTCCCTCATACCCTATGTTTCCTTTCAGTGTGTTTATCTGCTGTGTTGATAACTATTATTTGCTGGGTCTGTGTGCCTATAGTGTCTGAGTGGCCCCTCACTTCGTCACCCCCACCCCACAATTACAACATAGTCACCCTTGCCCAGTCAACAGCTCCTACCTGGAAAGCCATCAGCCTTCTTCGTAGAATGGCTGCATAGCACAGCTAGGATTTTGTCCCCCTGCAGTCAGGTACTAGGGAAAGACTGCAAACGGCCAGTGGCAAAAGGCAATCCTAGCCCTTTTTCCTAACAAGTTTGTAGAGCATTTGCCTTTTACTTCCTCTGGTTTTCCACGGGTCTTTGCACCTGCTACTTTGCTCATGGATAGGAAAGCACTCAGCCACTGGAGTACAGTGACACAACAATCAAAGAAATTCTAAATATCATTATTTAAGTAATTATTAAGTACGTATTAGAAAAGTGTCAATCGATATGGATGAGGAACAACTTCTGCAGTGCCAATCAGAGATCGTGGTCATGTGTAACGCCATTGCCCACCCTTCCACAACACCAAGCAGTGTTTTTGTGCTACTTAACATGACAGGTATTTACTCCATTTGCTGTAATTACCTTCAATATCTGCTTCTGAGTCAGCTACCACCAACACCTTCTGGTTGCTCTGCGGAAGCTGCGTAGAGGCTGAGGGTCCACCTATAGGAATTGCGCCTATCTAGCATGTGCTGTGAAAAGGAAGGCTTCATGATGCTGCCCACTGCACAACCAGAACTCTGAACTGAACATTTGGTAAACTATATCCAGGTAATGATGTAATGAGGGGAATCTAAAATTGAAATCTTAAGAGTTTAGCCTTGTACTTTGAGGAGCCAATGTTAAGAAACCCAAAATAAAAACCACATTTAGCAATAAACAAGACCTTTCTACTTAAATTCTACAACTTACAGGTATACTGCTAACTTTGGCTTTACTGAAGTAAATCTGAAACATATGGTATAGAAACTCTGAATACTAAAAGTGCTCCAGCATCATTTATCAGCTCCATTACTACCTGAGCCTATAAAGACTTAGGATAAGAAAGGAAAAAATGGATATGAAAAACTACATATGACTAAAATGAGTGATTCAGAACGTGTTTAGCTTCTGATATGACAAAATGCAACAGTAAAATGCTGTACTATCTAAGGCTAAATGACGCCCATCTTTTATGCACTCCACAAGCTGTGAGGGCTGGACTGATGCGCTTCCTTCAAAACACGGCCATTACTTTATCAAGCACAGGGATGATTGCAGTCCCCTGAAACATAACATGTGGGACCAAACCATCAGACAAATCCAAACACACAAACCTCTGCCCACTGATCGTCCTGACCTGTGGTACCAACTTTGAAGCCACACAATTCCATTAAGGACTCGCTGAGGCACATGTCAAGTAATTCAACTCATAAAAGTTAAATATTAATCAGATCTCAAAAGCGTCAATGTTATCTTCAAATAATTACCTGAACCTGGAGGAAATAAAAAGCCTTATGAGACCATAAAAAAACAGAATTAGTAAAGTCAATAAGAGTGTATGAGAATGGTTTCCTATTTGCAAAGTAAAAGAGCTTTTACAAGGACCCCAGACTATTTCTCTGGGCATCCTTGGGGGGGGCAAAAATAAAATTCCCGTGTTTCCTTTTTTCTCTAAAGACTCAAAGACTCACCGCTGTCAGTTTTTGCTTTCTTTTTTTTTTTTTTAAATATAGCTCTCTTTAAAGATTTATTTTATGTATATGAATGTTTTGCCTGCATTCCCTCCAGATGTACACCATATGCATGCTTGGTGCCTGTCAAGGTCAGAAGGCATCGAATCTCCAGGGCAGTGGAGTTACAGGTGGTTGTGAGCCTCCTCGTCAGCACTGAGTACTGAATGCGGGTTCCCTGCAACAAGTGCTCTGCTGAGACATCTTTCTACCAACCCCACCCCCACAGCCCTCTTTGCAAAAAGTTTACAGACAAACAAAAACAAAAGAACATGCCATTATCAGGCACAACTTTTCCCAAGATCTGAGATTTCTATACTCTCCAGGCCAGGGAAGCAGACGCTGATGAATCTCTGTGAGTTCCCAGCCTGGTCTACATAGCAAGCTCTGAGACAGCCAGAGCTACATTGGGAAACCCTGTCTTGAAAAAGATTGAAAAGAAAAAGATTTCTACATCCCTCTGCATAAAGATTGCAAAAATTGCGCTTTAATAATTAATAGACTGTAAACACAGACTATTAAGGCTTTCCTTCAAATACTAACGGTCCATTCAGGACCTCTAATGGATATACATAAACCATACACTACAATCTAAAAAGGACTCAGGTGGTAGGAGGTCCTCTCCACCCTGTCTCCAGAGAGAGCCTTTTCTAAACCTCACCCACACTCCCTTCTCTGGTCCCTAACATGTGTAACTCAGCGAGATGGCACATCGTCAAGACTGGGTGAAAAAGACAGTGTACATAAGATCACTGATTGGGAGAGGCCGCTAAGTGCTGCTGCCTCTGCTGTATCGCATAACCAGCCTAACCCGCTGCAAACTTTTGAGGGATTAAGTTACATTCCGCTGCAATTCCACACTTGACAGCTGAATCCAGAGATGCCAGCGAGTCTTTCCTTGGGTCTTGCGCTGCCACCTCATCAAGGGAGAGTCAGCGGCTGCATCCTGAGGCCAGCACGCGCCAGGGCATGGGGAGGGAGGAAGGTCTGGGCGAGCTCACCTTTTCCAGCTCATCGTGGAGCTCTGCCAGGCTGGGCCGGAGCAGCTTCTCGCCCAGCTGCGCGGCCGTGTGCCGGTAGTGGTCAATCCTGGGCACCGCGTCCATGGTGTTGTGGCCGAAGGTGCGCAGGTAGTAGGTGTTGGTGTGGGTGTCATAGTAGTACTGCTGGTGGTGTCCACTGCCACCACCCGAGTGCAGGCTGCTGCCCTCGCTCAGCACCGTGTCCCCGCCGTTCTGGAAGCTCACGTTGGGCCCTTCGCCACCGACCCCCGCCGCATCCGACAGGCTGTCGTCCGCCGACGAGGAGGCAGCCGGGTCCACGAAGTTCACGCGGAAGCGGCCCTTGGCTTCCTCGCTGCCCTTGGCTACGCCGCTCTCACCGCCGGCTTTCCCGGCCGCGGGGGTCTCCTTGCCCGCCGCGCCGGCCGCAGCAGCAGCCGCAGCAGCCGCGGCCCGCCCGGCGCTCTCGGAAACCGGGTCCACCTGGAAGCGGCTCTGGCTGGGGGTGGGCCCCAGAGGTCTGCCCAGCCCGTCGCCCGCAGCCGCCGTTCCCTCTCCGCGCACCCCGCCGCCGGCCTGGCTCCCAGCCGTAGCATCCTCTCGACCGGAGGGCACCGCCGTGCCGGGCAGGTCCACCCCGGCGGCAGCCAGCGGCGCGTCCCCATCCCGGGCGGGCCGCGGGGCGCCAGACGAGGGCGCCGCGGGCCCGGGCTCCATCGCCGCCCGACGCTCGGGGACCTGCGGAGCGGGCGGGTGGACGCTGCGTACAGGGCGGCTCGGGTCCCTGGCCGGCGCTCCCGCTAGGGAACCGGGGAAGAGAGTCGCAGCGCCGCTACACAGCAGCGGCACGTTCGCCGCCAGCCGCCGAGTGCCCGCGAGCGCGGCCGGCCCCGCGGTTTAAAGGCGCGGCGGGGCCGCGGCGCTAGCTCGGTGCAGCACGCGGGAGGCGGGGCCGCTCAGCCCGCCCCTCAGCCCGCCCCGAGCCCTGCGCCGGCCAGCCTCGCGCGCCGACCCTGGAGAGCGCCGGCCTCCGCACCGCAACGAGCAGGCGCGGCCGCACGCGCCTCCGCGCCGACCTGCGCGCCGCCGCCCCTTCCGCCGCCGCCCGCTCCGCGTCCTCCCTCAGTCCTCCCGCCCGCCGGCAGCCCCAGCTCTGGCACGGGCCGCGGCTGATGCGCCCCCCCGGCTGCACCGACTCTATGGACTCCTCTCGTTTTTTTGATTTTTTTTTTCGTTTTCTTTTTTTTAAGTTCTAAACTCGCAGTACTTGGGGCGAGCCGGCGAGATATCGCGAGATGCTGCAGGGCCTGTGGGCGGTTTCCCTTAGGGCGCGTGGTACCCAGGCCCGCGGCGCTCTGGCTGCGGGTGATGCTGGGGGCTTTCCTGTTGGGCCCGCGCGCGCTTCCGGAGGCGCTGGCCACGCGCGCTCCCGGCGGGGCCGGCGCGCGCCCCGACCAGGCGCCCAGCGGTAGAGCTCCGTGCCCGCGTTTTAGATTTGCATAACCAAAGAGTAATTCCAGCCGGGGTGCGGTGGGTGTGTCACCGTGTGTCACTTGGGTGACACCTTTATTTTAATAGCTGGTGTTAGAAGGTGAGGAGGGAACCTGTCGATGCTCGGTGGCATTTTTAACTAAAGCGTTAGGAAACGCAGTTCTCAGAATACAGTGACAACAGCAGCCTGTGCTACAATTACTAGTTTTCCATTTCGCTGCGGTAGTGAAGAATTCCTCAGCTTTTAACACAAAAAAGTCACTCCTGCTCTGCAGGTTTGTTTTTTCTGAAAATAGAGGGACACCTGTTTTCCAACTTAGTATCAGTATCCCTCTCTATCAATCTCTCCAAAGACCTAAGGGAAAGTGAGTGACCACAAGCAGTTTCCTCTGGTCATTGCCTGTTATGCCTGTGTTTACTCTGTATTTGAAGAATAATTGGAATAAACACCATTTTTGTTGTTGTTGTTGAATACTTTAAGCAAGATGTGGAGGGGAAAAGCAGCCAGTCATCCGTGATCTTAACCACCCTTGATATTTATCAGCTGTAGTTTCTGTATTTCAGGATGACAATGGAGAAGAACAGATCTTGGGTCATACAACCAGGGCTCCCTCCTCCCTGATGCTCCCCCACCATTAAACTTTCCTAATATTAACGGAAAACCAGAAGAAGCCAGGAAAAAAAAATGCATTCTTTAAAGCTGTGTATTTTTCTGTGTTAGTAACAGCTCTGAATTGTGCCTTTCAGCCTAAAGCTAATCTGTGGCTGTTAGCATTCAGCATTAATTTACCTAACAAATGTTGAAACACCTGCTATGAGCTCTCCTGTGTCCTTAGGATATACCTAAATCCATCTCGTGGGGGTCCTGAGAATGAATTCGCTAAAGAGATACATAGCCAGTCTATCAGAAGCAGATGCTCAGGAACAGGTGGGGTTGTGTGAGACTGGAATGGTAAATCGTCCTTAGGGTGGCATCACTGAGGCGACCATTGAGTGAAACAGTATATTATGTAAATAACTTGGAACAATCTATTCTAAGTAGAGAAAGCAGACGCACCCTAGTAGGAGCAGGCCTGGCCTGGAATTGCATGCAAGGCATTTGGACTGGAACTTCTCAAGAGATGAGAAGAGTCAAGGGCCACTGCGTCAGAGTTTGGGGATGTGGGAGATGTGTCAAGTCTCTTGCTGTCAGATATACTCTGGCTTTTACTTGGAGTGGAATGATAGTTCAGGCTTCCACAGTAATCAGTATAGACTAGATGACTTAAGCATCAGAAACTAACCGTTCCAAAGCTCTGCATCCAGGCTACTGGCATGCTTAGGCACAGGTGAAGACTCTGCTTACAGACAGCTGCCTTCCCAGTGGGGCCTTCCAAACTGCTGCTGCTTTGGCTCCTCATGAAGGCACAGTTGAGCTGACCCCCGCTTTATCCCTACGAGCTCATTTAGCCTTCAGGTAACTGTTGCAAAACCTTCTTTCTAACTCAATCATATGGAGGTGGGGGATGACTTAAACTATGAATGTTTACGATACATAATTGGGTCCACAGCAGCTGTCAAATCACTGAAGAGTTCGGGATCCTTCTATGTGGAAGAGCATCTTCCATATAGAATTGTGCCCAACAGCTGGTTGATGGTAGTGCATGCCTTTGATCCCTGCACTTAAGAGGCAGAGGCAGGCAGATCTCTGTGAGTTCGAGGCCAGACTGGTCTACAAAAGATCCAGGATGGCCATGACCACACAGAGAAGCCCTGTCTCCAAAACCAAAAAACAAAAGTTTGTCTAACTTAGTGATGTTTCGGGAAAGCTGTCATGTAAGGTCATGATGGAGCTGAAAGAAGTCTATATCCCTATCTGTGTGTACTTTTTTCTGTTTGGATACACACACAACATTATATTAAGCCTGGAGCATTCAGTTAGATAACACATTGTGCATTTTATTGCCTAGGAGAAACAGGCTAAGCAGTACAACCCATGTATGGTGTAAACCATGTAGGTTTGAGTATCTACATTCTACAGTGATCCCTCAGTGTCGGGAGCCAAACCCATGAAATTACCTGCTGTTCTGTGAAGCTTAGTCACTTAAGGTGCAAGGTTAGAAAGACAGGGCGTTTGCGGTCTCAGGTCCCAAGAATTGCTCGGGTCTCAGGAAATGAAAGAATGTCTGGTATTTCCTGAAAACCGTTTGGGTAGTGGGTTGGCCTTGGGCCATGTGCAACCTTCCCGCCTGCCTGTCTTTTTAAGCTGCTGTCCTGAAATAAACTTCAAGAGCTTGATCAGAATATAGACCTGCTGTCCTTCTTCGCATCTCCTGTCCCCCATTCTTTCACGCCCCCCCTCCCCCCAGGCCAGGGCACCTCAGTATTAGGAAACAGCACATTTGTCCCTCTAGGTAACCAACGTAGAGGACCAATGCAATTGTTCTACAGGCAAAGAAGTGGCAGAGACAAAGAACAATGTGTAAAGGTATAAAGGTGGACTAGAACAGGCCCCCAACGGACAGTGTGGCTTTGGCCACGGTGGTTAGTAGTAGAAAGTGGGGTCGGTGGATGGATGGGCCATGGTAAGGGAGACAGTAGCGTTTGCAGACTGATATTGCAGAGTGAGAACCCAAGGGTTTGGGCTTGGGCAATTGAAAAATAGTGGAGCTTCTGAAGTGAGAGGGAAGGGAAAGGAGTAGGATTGAAGGAGATAAGTAACAGGACCTTAGAGACATCCACAATAAACATGGAGGAGTAGTAAATAATCACTTGTGTAAGTTTAGGATTGCGAACCGGAGTCCCAAGAGAGGATACAAAATAGAGATGCCACACCTGGAAGGAAGGGACATCTCAGCAGACTTCCAAAACACACCTAGAAATAAACTAACTCACAGAGCACTTCAAGCCGGGGACACAGTGTGGACTAAAGCCTTCCTGGAGTGAACATGGCCCAGTGACCTTGAAATCTGGTTACAAGCACAAGAGGTGGGTAACAGTAGTGGACAATTAGACTCTCTTTTTCCTATATCCCTGGAGATATATAAGGGCATGTGACCAGGCTCTTTAGCAGACTGGAAGAGGGAGAATCAACACGGGATTCGAGACTTCATCAGTCTACTCCAGGGTGAAAACATTGGTAACTATCACTTTAGAAGAATCTATGTCTGGGACACTGTGCTAAACTCTTTACATCACAGTCTTAATTGTACAAAACTATGAGGAATAGAGCAGCAATATGTTGCATGTGAAAAACTTAAGTTAGAAAAATGAGTAATTCCAAAACTCAATGGCTAAAGACAGAATGGGGAGGAGGAAGAACAGACCTAAAAGATGAGAAGAAAACACATCGAAGCCATTTGGAAGCTGGACCAAGGTTGAGCTGAATATATTGAATTACATAATGGCATTGGCCAGGGGAATGGGAGTCAGTTTATTTCCAGGAGAAACCATCAAAATATACACGAGAAACACACAGAAAAGCTACCAGGAGGTCTCCTTTAGGTAACTGTCAGTCATGCGGCCCTCCGGTTGGCCAGCTGCCAGCTGAGGGCCTCATGAAACAGACTCATCTTCAGTGACATAGTGGAGGCCCCTTGCACTACCTGTTCATTTGTTTCACCCTCTACTAATAGCCCAGCCCTGCACGATGTACGCTCAGCAAATTTAGCAATTTGTACCAAATGTACTTAGATAGGGAGCTAGATAGTTCTTGTGTTGTTATATCAAACTTCTCACATCACAAATGATAAGTGTCTGGTTACTTTTATTGTCAACTTGCTACAACCTAAGAGTCACTGGGAGGAAGGAACCTGATATGAAGAACTGCCTAGATCAGATTAGCCTATGGGCATGTCTGTGGGGCATTGCCTGGATGCCCAGCCCACTGCAAGCCCACTGTGTGCAGTCCTAGGCTGTAAAAGAAATCTTAGCTGAGCACGAGTTTACATGAGTCAGCTACCGAGCAGCATCCTCTGTGGTTCCTGTAGGACTTCTTTTGGCTATAGGTTCTCTCCCACATGGGAGGCAATGCTCTATGAATAGTTCTGCTTTCAGGGTCCGGCCTTGAGTTACTTCTTTCTATAGATTGTGACCTGGAAGTGTAAATCAAATGAACCCTTTCCTCCCCAAGTTGCCCTTGGTAAGAATGTCTTATCAAAGCTGAAGAGAGGAAGCCAGAACACTAAGGTACTCTAAATGGAGTCATAAATGCTATTTAGGATCTTTACTCTATATCTACGGAATAAGAATACAAAGCTGCATAGAACCTTTCAACTGTTTTGAGACCAGGCTGGCCTAGAACTCACTGTATAGGACAGGTTGTCCTCAAAGTTGCAGCAATTCTCCTGCCTCTGCCTCTTAAATGCTAAGGTTACAAGCATGAGTTTCCACCTGGCTTCATGTGGAACCTTTAAGCTCAGTTAAACAAAGTGACATTCTATCTGGTTGTGGTTTTGTGTTTTCACTGACTGACATTAAGCACCCAGATGAAGTCAACCGGTGTTTCCCTTGAGAAATAAAGTGATTGTCCTATCATGGGAAAAAGAAAACAGTCGCCCTGGAGAAGCTTGCTCATGCTGTAAACCTGATGCTGTTTTCTTACCTAAGTCCCATCACGCTCTTCTATTAAAAACATTATAAATATTTCCAGGTAGGTACTAAATATCGATCCGAACCTTATTATCCCTTTTCAGGGCACAATATTTAAAGTCATGCTTATAAGTTATCCCTTTTCAAACAGATAACCCAAAGCTACCTACCTGTCTGTCTCTGTCTGCCCATTTACCTACCTACCTATCTATTCATGCATGCATCTATGTGCTTCTCTAGCTCTGTCTCCGCCTGTCTCTCTCTCTCTCTCTCTCTCTCTCTCTCTCTCTCACACACACACACAGAGACAGAGAGAGAGAGAGAGAGAGAGAGAGAGAGAGAGACCTTTGGTTCCCTTGATTAGACCAAGCTGGCCCAGCTAGCCCCCAGGTATTTTCCTGTCTCTACCCCCACACACGCACCCAACTGGGATAACAGGTCACTCCATCATGCCTGGCCTTTTCCATGGGCACTGGGGATCAAACTTGGGTCTTCATGCTTACGGGTTATG
>JADRCH010000115.1:5379177-5469590 GCA_019843965.1 Rhynchomys soricoides | reverse complement strand
TTTGTGTATGGGGACGGGGGGTTGTCTATTTAATTCTTCCCTTTTGCTTGCTAGTCGAGGGTATTTAAACATTTTTTGTTACCACGTAACTAATGTTTGATGTGTTTTTGCTTATTTCTTTGTTTTTCCCTGGAAATGAATTGTTAAAAGTAGTTTCTTAATTCATTATCCAGCTACAGAAGTTCAGGCAGTGTCCCATTGTATGTGATCCTTTCTTATTTACTTTCATTTTTAAACTTTTTCCATGGTCTCTTTAAGACTAATAGGTGCTTACTCTAGAGACTGAGACAGAAGGATCTTGAATTCCAGAACAACCTGGCAAACACAGTGAGACCTTCACATAACAAAACAGAGCTTAGTAGGTACTAATACACTATAAAGGCTTAATATGTAATTACAATATGCTATAGACCGACCCCAATACACTGGAGAATAAACCACATTCAATGAATTGTACTAGATTTTCAAAATGATTTATAATACATATATTGACACAAAAAAAATTATAAGTTATGCTGATTTTTCGTGTGTGTGTGTGTGTGTATGTATGTGTATGTGTGTGTGTGATGCATGTCCCACTGCAATCATGCTTTAAGGGGTCACAGGACAACTTGTGGGAATTGATTCTTTTCTTTCACCATGCAGACCCTCTTTAATGGTAAAATGAGTATCTCTTTTATATACTATAATTTTAAAAAATCTCATATAATATATTCTGATCATGCTTTTCCCCTATTCCAATTCCTCTGAAATCCTCCCCATCTCTCCATCCACTCAATTCTACTCTCTCTCTCTCTCTCTTTCTCTCTCTCTCTCAAAACAAACAAGAAACACACACAAAAATAATTCCACAAAGCCCACAAAACTAGGAACCTAAATATACAAGCAAAAGACCAAAGACCATAAGACAAAAAGAAACAATACCTCAACAAAGCAAAATGAGACAAAAAGTCTACAAAATATCATCCAATGTTTCTATGTTGGCCAAATATTCTTGTGTATTGTGCCTGCTCTAAAGTCTGGTTAATATACCTTTTGAGACTCCATTGGAGAAACCCAATTTTTCCTTTGTCAGTGGGTATCAATTGCAATTAGCTTCTTGGTTAGTGGTGAAAGCCCAGGGCAACTTCTCCCTCTCAGTCTTGGGACCCCATTTGGCTTGAACCTGTACATTCTGTCACCTTCTCTATGAGTTGATGTGTTTCAGTCCTGTTGTGTCTGGAAGGTACTGTTTCCTTGGTGTATATATACCATAAGCACTGGCTCCTTCAATCCTTCGGCCTCCTCATTCGAAGGGTTCCATGAGTCCTGGGGGGGGGGGGGGGGAGGGGGGGATTTGATGGAGACAATCCCATCTCTCACGCTGCACACTTTCTAGTGCAGGCCTCTGCATAGTTCCCATCTACCACAAGAAGCTTCGCTGATGATGGCCAAGTGAGACGCTGATCTATGGGAATAGCCAATGTCATTAGAAGTCCTTGTATCACTATGTTCCTTGGGCAGAATATTTTTTGGGTTTTCCTTAGGCTCAGATTCTTGTCTACGCTAGCAGCATCAGGCGCGGATTCCAACCCACGGAGTGGGCCTTAAATCCAATCAGAGAGTGGTTGGTTACTTCTACAGTGCTTATGTTGCCATGGCACTAGTATATCTCATAGGCAAGTCACAGCTGTAGGCTGCAGCAGCTGTAACAAGACTGACTACCTTCCTCTGGTAGCATGCAGAGAAAAGTACTGTGAAAACTAGGCAGTAGAGGTAAGGCCTCTAGTTAGGCCGAACTTCTCCAAAACACACACCTCTTCATAACGACTTCTCCCCTGCCCCACACTTTACGGACCAAATAAAGCAGTACATTCCCTCACTAAGCTGCTCATCCTTCACCATTAATGAAAAAATGTCTAATAGTTTAGTCTCCTTGTGCATTCCTTAATGATGAACCCACTTTTCACCTCAAGAAAGCCACAAATACAATTCAGATGTAATTTTATAAATGTTTTACGATGCCTGAAATCCAAAAACGCCACAAATGTGGAAAGTATCTTTTTTTTTTTTTCCAAAAAAAGGCTGGGGCTCAAGCACAGGTCCTGACACATGCTAGGCAAGCATTCCACCACTGGGTTGCACCTCCAGGCCTTGGAAAGGATCTTAAATGGGTGTGAGTAAGCATTTATTCGAAAAAGAAAGAAGAGAAAAACTGGGTGTGGTGGCACAAGCCTTTAATCCCAATGCTGGGAGGCAGAGGCAGACAGGTTTCTGTTTAGTTAGAGGCCCAGCCCTCTCTACACAGTGGAGGTCTCTCCAAGACAGCCAAGGCTATGTAGAGAGACCCCAACTAAATAAATGAATAAACAAACAAATAAAATAAGAAAAAAAAAAGTAAACTGGAGAGATGGCTCAACAGTTAAGAGCACATGCATACTCTTCCACTGGACCAAGGCTCAATTCCCAGTACCCACAAGGCAGCTCACGGCTGTCTGTATCTCCTGTCTTCCTGCTTCTGTTGTGCACTGCATGGTTGTGGTATACAGACACATATGCATATATGAATAGCACCCACACACATAAAAATAATCAGCAAATAAAATGTCCAAAAAAAAAAAAATTTACCTGGACATAGTGGCATACACTTTAATCCCAGCACTCAGGAGGCAGAGACAGGCAGAGCTCTATGAGTTCCAGGACAGCCTGGTTTACATAGTGAGTTTCAGGACAGCTACATAAGAAGACCTGGTCTTAAAACAAAACAAAAATTCTATTTAACATGTTATAAAGATGATATTTTTCTTTAGTAACACACTAAATCATTTTTAGCCATAATATTGAATATGTAAGTCACTTTAGTATTTTAGCCAACTCAAGTTATTATAACAAACAATTCATATTTTTGTTTCTTATCCTGACCAAAGTTTACAGCAAAAAAAAAAGTATAATAATTTCGAGTTTTATTTTCTAGATGATTTCTCCTAGTGTGCCATTATGGAACCCAGTCTCTAAGCATATGATTTTTTTTTATCACTTTCTTCTGTATTTTCCAAGTAATTTAATGTTTCATTAAATGTAAGGCAAAACTATTAGGTTTGATATTACAGTTTAAAAAAAAAAATAAGGAAGCAAACCCCACTAATGATTATGAGGGTAAAAACAGGCTTTTATAGTCCAAGTAATGTTTTCATTTAAAATTGAGCTATCATGGACAGAGACGGCACAGTTCATAGGGACATTTGCCACCAAACCTGATCATCTGATCAAGGCTTGGGTTGCATAAAATGGAAACAGAAAACTGACTTTTGCAATTTGTTCTCTGACCTACATATGTGCACTTCAGCATGCGTGTAGGTATACACACACACACACACACACACACACAGTTCTTTTAGGCTCTTAGGTTAATGTTGTAGCTTGGTAGTAAACCCAAGCTTGCCCAGCACCCATAAACCCTGGGTTCAATCTTCTACATGGAAACAAAAGGCAAAAGCAAAGAAACAAAATTTTAAATTATACTGAGTACAAACTCGTTCAATTGGAACCTTTACAAGTGGACCATAAAGAATCACATATAATTCTAGTACTTGGGAAACTAAAGACAGAAGAATTACCACAAGTACCAGACCAGCCTGGACTACGTAGTTCCAGGTCAGACTCAGCTGGCTGTGGCATGGGAGCCTGTCTCTAACGAAACAACAAAATATTCAGCTCAAGCGGTGTGTGGAGTGTGGTACACAGGCATAATCCTAGTTCTTCAGAAGGCTAACACTGAAGCACGGTAGAATTTATATAGGTAGAAATCTGAATAAGGATGGCTCCCATAGGATCATATATTTGAATGCTTAGTCACCAGGAAATGGAATTCTTTGGCAGGATTAGCAGGCATGGTCTTGTTGGAAGAAAAGTGTTGTCACTGGGAGTGGGCTCGGACATTTTAAGAGCCTAAAGCAGGCCCAGGGTTAATTCTTTCTCAGCCTGCAGACCAGGATGTCACTCTCAGCTACTGCTGCTCTAGTGCTTCCTGTCAGGATGATAATGGACTAAGCCTCTGAAACTATACGCAAGCCCCCAATTAAATGATTTCTTTCGTAAGATGTGCCTTGGTCGTGGTGCCTCTTCAGAGTAATAGAACAGGGATTAAGACACTGAGCTGTATAGCATGATTCATACCCCTCATTTAAAAAAAAAAATTCCACCTTTATTATAAGTAGTTTCTAAAAAATATGAAATTATAGACTATATACCAAACAATTTAAGATCCCAAGTAATTAGGCACTTATTACTTATCATCATATACAAGTGATACAGGGTGACATTTTGTGTTTTACAGTAGTAGGAATTGAACCCTAGGATTCATGCATGGTAGGCAATCACTCTACCCCTGAACTAGTTCTTTAGCCCACAGTAGAGATGTAAAATAGCCATAGAGAGAAACAAAATGAAAGTAATGCTTGCAATGATGACGTCACCTAACAACACCTTTTGGTTTTGATATAAAAATAACTTCTAGTATGTTTTGTGGTTTCTAAAACTTCCCAGCGATATGATCCTTTTTCCACATAAAGCAAAGCTGGTTGTCTTACAATCGCATACTCCGTATTAGCATCATAACATGGCATCATTTAGATTTACCACAATTCATTAAATCTGTCATGTTTGAACATTTATTTCCTTTGTAAATAATAACAATCCAAGTTTCAGATAATGTCTTTGTATGCATGTCCTGCCTGCCCCCTTTCTTCATGCCTGACTTTGTTGCCCAAGCAGGTCTCAAACTCCTGGGCTCAAGTGATCCTTCTGCCTCAGACTCCTGACTATCCTGACTGTAGGCAGACACCACTTTGGGCTTTCATGACTTTCTCCCTGATTGATTCTTCCTAAAAATAAATTCCTAGAAATAAAATGACAGGATGTGTATATTTTAAAACTTGATATACATTGCAAAACTCATTTTCAGAAAAGTTATTCTGTAGGCATTGTGTCTGATTCCTGTTTCCTACTACCCTTTCTGATGATGACCTCCTTCTCATCCTGGGAGGACTTGATCAGCAGAAGATATTTTAATTTTCAGATCTTAGAACTAATGGTCTATGGATGTGCTTTCTGAAGTTTATTAGCCTCACTCCAGTCCCTAGGTGGTACACATCTGTAGTCCCAGCTATCAGGTGAGGTGGGATCCTCAGAGTTCAAGGCCATTCAGGACAACAGAGGGAGACTTGGTCTCAAGTCTATACCTCCCACAAAGAACAGCTTTTAGCAACTATTTATGTATCTTCTGAATTGCCTGCTGATGCCTGTAATAGACATTTGCTATGTCCTGAAAGTCTGGCTTCCATCCTGTTTGCATGCAAAGCTACGAATGCTTCTTTAGTTCTTATTCTTGTTTATTTGCTTTTGTTCCCTCCCTTATTCAGTGGGGTGGATGATTACCTCTGTGTAAAGTTTTGGAAGACCAAAAATTAAAACCCTGTGTGCCCCAACCAAATTGTGAGCACGTCACCAAAATGCGCCAACCTGTCTCTGTTACGTTTTGAAGTCTGGGTGGTAGGATGCAAATTAAGACAATAAGTCAATTTGCTGTAACTGCTACCTGCTCCTAACTCATAGCCTCCTGGGTAGAGAACTGGGGGCCTGGGGTAATCCAATGTGCGTGCCGCGCTGGCTGAGAGAGAATACAAAGGCCTCAGCTGCCTGGGACCACTCTGATATGACAGTGAGCACCCAATGGGAGTGGCTGAGGCCTCAGCATCCTCCTGTGTCTAGACTGACCCTCTGAAAATCCTGCCTTGCTCTCTCTTTTGAGATACATCTCTGGAGACCCAGAAACCCCTCTCCCTCTCTCTCTCTCTCTCCTTGCTTATCCGTATCAGTCTGCAAGCAGGGACTGCCCATCTGGTTCTAGTGACAGCGTTCAGAAGACTGCACAGTTGTCCTCACGTGACTTTTTGGAAGTGCTTTTCCTGACCTCTTTGCACCTGGCTCTTTTCCTTTAGCTTCCCTGTGGTACTAACCATCTAGTAATTTGTCCTGTTTTGAAGTAAGCAGAGCTGGCTTGCAACCATGTATCAGCATCTAAGCCTCTTTCTTTCTTTTTTTTTTTATACTGTGGCTACAAACTTTCAACTAAATTGGTTTTCTCTAGCTCCAGACAGGCATTGTAGCTTCTGCCCACCATGCTGTTACCCTCCTAGTGTTAGCCAGTTCAGTAGGGTTTTGGTGTTTTCCCGTGACTCTTATCTTTAATAAATGCTTAGAGAATCCTTCGCTGTCAAAAATCATATAAATAAAACAAGCCACAAGATCAAATAAATTAAAATTGATGTGTATGCATTGGTTCTCATTTTTTTCCTTTTTTATAGTGATCTTTATTTTACTACACCCCAATCGTATGGCAACCTGTGGGACATATTTTGTGTATTCAGACTTTTACATTTTGCTCTAACAGTAGTTTCAGCTTAGTTCAATGCCTAGAAAAGGTGTATGTTTACCTTGTCCCCAGCAGGCCTCTCCTTTTCACCAGGAGACTAAAATCTCAGAGTTACAGAGTTAGAAAGGAAAGCCTTCATCTGTTGCTGTTTTCCAATCCAGGAAAGGGGGGGACGACAATCTCAATCTCTCTCTCTCTCTTTCTCTCTCTCTCTCTCTCCTCTCTTCTCTCTATCTTCTCTCTTCTCTCTTTTCTCTCTCCTCTTCTCCCCCCCCCCTCTGCACTTTACATAGAAGGTGAAATTTTCAGGGTTTTTTTGTTGTTGAGGTGTTCATGTGAGCAAAAGCTTCTCCCCTGGCAATCACATGGCCAGCAAAGCCCATAGTGATGGATCCTGCCAGTAAGTATAAACCTATTTTAAAGGGTTAGGAGACATTTCTTTGTTATTTAAATGTTTACTATAAAATGATAATTATAATAAATATGGAACTGAACTATGCTTTCAACTGTATAAAGCAAGAGCATATAGCTAACATTCTATAGGGGTTTCCCCCAAGCCTTAGAAAGTATTTGTGTGTGTGTATGAGCATGCATGCATGCATGTGTGTCAGGGGTAAGAAGTCTAAAGGTCTCGGTCCTCTCCTCTGCTTCCAGGAGTACCATATACAGTGCTTTATCTCTTCGCAGAAGGAGCAGAGTTTTACGGGTGTGTTTATGTATGTGGATGGCTTAAGCTGTTGATCCACACATCTGTGCCTTTCCTTTTTCCTCCTGTGTTCTTGAGGTTGAGCCTATGACCTCAGGCACACTAGCTAGAAAGGGTACTGCCATTAGCTAAGTTCCCGGTCCTTTACATGTCTGTTTTTAGTTTCAGATAGGGTCTCCATATTGTCTAGGCTGGCCTTGAACTTCTCAGACAGCCCAGATGGCTTTAAATTTATGATTTTTCTGATTTGGACCTCCTAAGAAGCTGGGATGGCAGGCTTATGCCACCAGATTCATCCGTTCATACATTTCAACTCTCAGGTCCTTTCAGTATGGGCTAGACATATGGTACGGATGGTAGAAAAAGAGAAGGAAGAAAAGTTCACAATTGACACACCCACAATCTTAGAAGGCAACACGTTGCAAAATGTTAGCTGCATATTTTCACTTTATAGTTATAAACACATTTTCCGATCCATGCTCAACATAATTACCATGATAGAATATATTAGTAAGATTAATAAGCGAACCTGGCAGTTTATGAGATAAATTTATCATGAAATGTAATATCCTTGCAAAAGATTGCTCTGTATCTAATTTAGGAATGAATATTAAAAATCTAGTCCTGAAAGAGGAATTAGAAATTCTATCTTCTAATCTAAATATAACACTTATTCTTGGGACTGGAGTGTGCCTTCTCTGTGATGATTTAGACACAGTTCCATATTTAGCCTCACTATGCTTTATTTTTGGATTATTAATGTATAAACTTAGAATTCTTCCTACAAGCTTTTTCGTGACTTGTACACCAGTGCAAGATATTTTTTGGAGTTGTAGAATATCAGTCTATAAGCCTTTGATTTAATGTTGAATGGTGTAAGATGTTCATTGAGTGGGTAGTTTGGTCTTTCTTTGTTTGTTTTGCTTTGTATTGCTTTTTATTTTATCTCACTTTTGTATTTTGTTGGGTTTTATTTTGGATTTATTGGGGGAGCTTTTTAGTGTTGTTGGGGACTGAACCAAGGCCTTGGACTTGCTAGGTACATACTCAGCCATGCAACCATATTCTCTGTCCTGTTTTATTTTATTTTTATTTTTATTTGGTTTTGTTTATATTTTGCAACAGTGTTTCACTATGCAGCCCAGGATAACTTTGAACTCTGGATTATCTTGTTCCCTGGTGTGTAGGTCACAGGAGTGTACCAGTACAGGAGTGTTTAGACTATGTATGTACATTTTGATTAAAATTATAAAATAAACCCCCATGTAAGTCACTATCTAGTCTTAAAACATATTTTCAGATGGCCAAAAGCCCCCAAGTATGCCCCTTCAAGATCATATCTCCCCTTCATTTCCAGAGGATAGTCACTTTCTCAGT
Source organism: Rhynchomys soricoides (assembly GCA_019843965.1). Lineage (NCBI taxonomy): Eukaryota > Metazoa > Chordata > Mammalia > Rodentia > Muridae > Rhynchomys > Rhynchomys soricoides. The sequence goes on along the minus strand of JADRCH010000115.1, from coordinate 5,461,095 downwards.
TTTACTATCGTGATCCTCAGGCACACTATGAATGCATTTATACTGTGTGCTTCTTGTTTCTTTTCAGAACATTCTGTTGTCCTATTTTTTCTCTCTCAGTGATTTGTAAAACAGGTAGATTAAAGAAACTAATTTTAAAATTAGTTTTATGGCAAATTCTTTTCCAATTTCAACATTAATATTTTTGCATTTTGTGACTTTCCTGTGTGGTAATATTCTTTTTGAGTTTTTTTTTTTTTTTTTCAAGGTTACACCCAACATTCCAATTGCTTAGAAGCCAATTTTAGGAGTTGTCACGTATTGGGTAATAATGACATAAACTGAATTATAAATTAGTCCCCTACCTTTCTCAACGTCTGTGAGAGCATTCCTAGAAAGAAACCCTTCAGATGCTTGAGTGTTGTGAGTTTGAATTGTCAGAACAAAAATACATTCAACATTTAAGTTCGTTCTGCCTCCTCTCCGGAGTCTCCTGAAAACCCAACAATCAGAAAAGTTGTATTACAAAAGCACATTACCTGGTGACGCGTAAGGCCAGCCTCTCTCCACTGCCTCCGAGCTAGCCCTCACCTTACTGAAGCCACCTACCACAGTCACTCAACATGAGCCACTGGCTTGCAATATGACATTAAGCACTGTTATTTGGACATTAACCAGTAGTAACGGTTGGGTGTGATGGCACAAACCTGTGATTCCAGCACTTGAAAGACAGAGGCAGGAGGATTGGAGCAAGTTTGGGGCCAGCCTATTGAGACTCTGTCTTAAAACAAACAAAACAATTCTATAATGTTATTTTTATAGGATACTTGAAATATAATCCAAGCAAAACATTTGAGTGTATATATGAGTTGGTATTTTGGTATATAAGAACAGTCTCGCCGGGCAGTGGTGGCGCACGCCTTTAATCCCAGCACTCAGGAGGCAGAGGTAGGTGGATTTCTGAGTTCGAAGCCAGCCTGGTCTACAGAGTGAGTTCCAGGACAGCCAAGGCTATGGAGAGAAACCCTGTCTTGAAAAACCAAAAAAAGCCCCAACCAAACAAAAAAAGAACAGTCTCTGTGAAATGGTCCATGTGAAAGGTCACAGAGAGCAACCAGCCATGCAAGTCTTTCTTAGTTTCTTAATATGTTCTGGCTTCCTGTCTGATGTAAAGCTGTTTGCAACTGACCAAGTAAGGTTAACTAGTGAAACATCAAGCCCATTCTGCTGCTCTGCTTCCTCAGCTTGAGGACTGAAAAGTACAGATCAGACTTGATCTGTTGTCAGCATGAAGTGACCTGTCCTCTCCGGGGTTCCTTGGTCCCTTTAGCACACCGTAAGAACACTCAGATGAGATCCTTTCATATTAGAATAAGAGAGGTCTGTTGATCATCCCCTGTATTATGTCTACAAATGATCTACTTTCACAGTGATTACTGGTTTCAACAAAACAACGTGTTAAATATGCAACATGTTAAATATATAGACTCGAAAAGCTAGAGAATTTTAATAACTACAGAATTTTTAAAACTATCTTAAGTTTTAAACTCTTCTATTTATAATGCTTTGAGGAAATGGTTTAGCCTGGTCTGCTTCTAGAAATTAGATAATTACTTCCTTCCTTCCTTTTCTTTCTTTATTTATCGTTTTATTTTTTTATTTTATTTTATTTTTTAAGACAGGTTTCTCTATGTAGACCAGGCTGTCCTCGAACTCACAGAGATCTGCCTGCCTCTACCTTCGGAGTGCTGGAATCAAAGATGTACATTACCATCACTCAGTGATAATTACTTCTAAGACATTAAGAAGTCTTCTTTTCTGTCTCAAGAAACAAAAACTTCTAACAGTTTCTGACTTTCATCACATTCTTTGGAAAACGAAGAACGTGATCTGAGCACACGTTCATCATCTTTCTCTCCTGATAATGATGGTGGCTGCGATGTGACTGGCTGCCTCAAACACCTGTTACCTTGACTTCTCCACTCTTAAATTGTGAACTGAAGTAAACCCTTTCTCCCTTGAGTTGCTTGGCCATGGTATTTTAATCACAGCAACAGGAAAAGAAACTAAGACAGCTACATATCTCCATGTCCTTGTGGGGTTCTGTACATCTCACAAACAGAGACACTGACTGGTAAGCCAAACTATCTTTTCTTACATGTATAGCAAAGAGTCCCAGAAGACTGAGATAATAGCTCCCTGCTGGTCAAAAGCAGGTGCGATTACATCCCTTTATGAAGGCTTCAGAGTTCATAGCTCAAGATTTCTTTCCTACTGTGCAAGCAGGTGTTTGTCACCTGGTTCCCTCCCTCCCACTCCTTGGGAACCATTTGTAACCAGAGCAGATGGCCCCTATTACTGTAAACTAGTCCATATTTTCTGACCCGGGATTCTCCTGTCTCCTGCCAGACCCATGACTCTGCAGTGGCCTAACTTGTTAGCTTGCAAGACAAAATTTCAGAACCTTCATTGGTTGTGACTAGACGTGGGCAGCGGGCACCGCATATTCTGTAGAAGATAGATAGAAAATGTGGGGTTTCTCGGGTGAGCATCTTTGATTTTTGTTGTGTATTCCTTTAAAATGTAAAAACCAGTCTGAGTTTGCAGGCCAGACAAAAGTAGCTTGGGTGCAAGATTTGGCCATTGGGCTATAGGTTACTGGCCTCCACTGTAGAGCCCTGGCTGCTCTGCTGTCCAGGGCATTTCCCAGAGCTCAGTAATTACAACTGTTGGCATTTCGTCTAGGCTCCGCCCACAGTTACCTGGCAACATCCAGGCATACCTGACTCACTATAAAAGGGCTGCTTGCCCCCTCCTCACTTTCTTGCTCTTCTTCCTCGTGCTCTCTCCTCTTGCTGCTGCTCCTTACCCCTCCCCCTCTCCACGTGCTCATGGCCCACCTCTACTTCTATTCCTCCCCGTCCCCCCTCACTCTCCCCCTCCTCATTCCCCCTCCTCTGCCCTGCCATCTTTCTCTGTCTCTACTACTCCCTCCCTTGTACCTCAGAGGGGGAAGGGATGCGGCCCGCAGAGGCACCCCCTTCCTCTACACCATACCCCGCCTCCACCAAACATATTTCTTCCTTTCTTTTTTAAAAACACAACAACAGCTTCTTTTCTCTTAAAAAATGTTTTATTTGTTCTTTGACAACTTCACGCGTGTTCGTTGATCCTATCCACCCCGCCCTCCATAGCCACTCCTCTCAGACACAACCCGTGGTGTGTCTCCTTCCTGCCTCCACGTCCACCCCTTTTTAGTTTCTTTTCTTTTCTTTCCTTTTCTTTTTTTTTTTTTGTTTTTGTTTTTCGAGACAGGGTTTCTCTATGTATCCCTGGCTCTCCTGGAACTCACTCTGTAGACCAGGCTGGTCTCAAACTCAAAAATCTGCCTGCCTTTGCCTCCCGAGTGCTGGGATCAAAGGCGTGCGCCACCACTGCCCGGCTTTAGTTTCTTTTTTCAAATCTGATTTTCTTATGACTCAGTAAGGTGAATCCTATACAGCTATACATCTGCTTACCTACAAACTGGACCATGATCAGAAACTATCGTGTCTTACCAAGTTTTCTTCTGTAAAATGTTATCCTGTGTATGCCTCCTAAAAGTCAATCAACTATGGGGCAAATAGCTCTGTCTCAGGCCTCAGGCAGCCTTCGTGATTTCTATTCTATAACATAACCCTTGCAGTAATAACTGACATTGAGTGTTATGGGAAATTTTATCTCAATGTAATAGTTTTCTCAGGAAGAGGTCGTATTCCCATCTGTGAGATTCTTACAGTTTGTGTGAACAGAATTTCCCAGACAATAAATGCTGGGTCAATAGTATTGATGTGTCAGACCAGTGTTTCTCAGCTTGTACATCCAGACCGGTTTGGAGGCGGGGGGTTGTCAAACAACCCTTTCACCTGAGACCACCAGAAGACACAGATATTTATATACTGATTCATAAGAGCAGCAAAATTAACTTTTGTGAAGGGGCACCAAAAATAATTTTATGGTTGAGGTCACCACAGCATGACAAACTGTGTTAAAGGGTCGCAGCATTAGGAAGGTTGAGAACCACTGTGTTAGACCATTTTAACTAACTTTCCATCTGAAAACACTTAAGATGATTTTTAAAGGTGTGAGGACTGGCTGGGTGTGGCGGCTTGCACCTCCAATCCTAGTTGTCCGGAGGCAGAGGCAGATGGATGTCTGTAAACTTGAGGCCAGCCCACCGTGAGCTTTAAGCTATTTAGTGAGTCCGTAACGAAGGGGAAAAAAAGGTGAGAGGGTATCTCAAAGTTAACTCAGAAAATCTGGGACACTAGGCTGCTTTTCCCCTGGGAACAAAATGGACCAGCCTGGCTGCCTGCTTTATAGTTAAAAGGACAGATAAAGCCTAGGACCTGTCAGTCAAGAACCAAGATGGACAACTTGTCCAACACTGAACACCGTGACCCAAGGATTACAGCTTAGAGGGAGAAGAGACCTGTAAGGATTGACATCCTCACGCACTGTTACTAGCTTCATGCTATCTTAGAGTCTGCAAGCACACAGATTAAAAAAGAGAGAGAGAGAGAGATCCTTCTTGGGGCTAGAGAGATGGCTTAGAAGTTAAGAGCTCTGATTGCTCTTCCACAAGTTCTGAGTTCAATTCCCTGCAGCCATATGGTGGCTCAGAACCATCTGTAATGGGATCCTATGCAAAGACCCTCCTCAATGCAGAGGGTAACTCAGAGAGTCTAAGAATGGCTTCTCTTGGAGGGGTTGTTTTTGTTATGGCTGTTGTAGCTTGCTCACTTGTCTTTTTCAATCTGAGAAGATTCTTTCCCCCCTAATTAAGGGTTTGTTAGTTTGAAGAAAGATGGAAGGCTGGTCCACAACTCCTATGAACACAGGTCCTGATCTGACCTTGAACTTGATGAGCTAGTCCATATCAGCAGGGACCTGACAGGCAGGAGAAAAAAGCCACCAGGGCCTTGGCGTTAAGCCTCCAGGCTTTGACTCAGGTCAGGAGTGTGAGGAAGACGTCATCTTGGAAGGTCACCATCTATCTTTATTACCTAGTCATGGGCCCTCTCTTTCTGTGTGCCTATCAGAGAATCTAACTCACACCCCAGGGACACCACACCTGGGGCTGTACATATTTATCGGTTTACAAGAGGAGGAAAATCATAAGCGTGTGATTACCAAGTAGCCAATATAATCAAATACTTACGGATCTTTTTTATCGGAAGGTAGTTGACTGGAGAATACAGAGAGTGTTTGAAGGACTGTAAATAAAGACTGAGAGAAATTAGAAGTTTGAACAAAAGACTAGAATCTGATCCTGGGGTACTGGCATTATCTTGACATAGGGGTTATTTGGAGCTAGACAGTGAGATTTCCAGAGGAGGTGGGAAATGGGACCTCAGGAGGGAAGGGAAGGACGTATGTTTCCTTTCTCAGTTCGGTCTTAATGCAGACAAGGGGACCACAGAACAATCCTGTGTCTATTACAGATTACTTGTTGTGCCCCAAACTACCATATTTAGGGGGTTATTCTAAGCCTTGACTGTTTCTATATAGCATCAAAATACACAAAAACTAAATTTGTGTAAAGATTCCATCTCTGTTATAGAGCAAGCACATTTTAAAATGTGTGTGTGTGTGTGTGTGTGTGTGTGTGTGTGTGTGTGTGATCGCCAACAACTAAGAAGTTTCAGATAAATTTTTCAAATTTAGGATTGTGTGGATATGCACACCTGTGATCCTCAGCCTTGCTCCTGTTCAAGAGGAGTCTGGGTTCTAGATCTGCTCGGGCTAAGCAAAGAAGACCCTGTCTGAAGAACAAACAAATACAACCACATTGCCATTTAATCTCCAATTAAAGTTTTTCATTCTTAAAGAGAGAATAGCCTTGTTGTTCTCTACTCCATAAGCCACAGACAAATACTTTTAGAGCCTCTTAATCTGCAAGGTAAATAAATTCGGCTACTTGCATGAATGCATGAAGAGAGTCAGCCTGTTGATAACCTCCTCCAACACCCAGGGAATGGCTTTTGTAGTATCTCCCAAATCTGAAACTGAGAGCAGCATCTCATCAGCAACATGGGAGATGCCCTGAAAGGAATTCTCTATAAGATGCACTGAAGTCCCCCACTCTCTTACTTTGTCATCAGTTTGTAGCAGCATCCATAATGTGTGTCTTATAGTTAGAATAGATAGAGAACCCATCTATGGGTTTGGACAGCATCCCTAACATTTACAAGGTTCCAGAGCTTCACACACACACACACACACACACACACACAGAGAGAGAGAGAGAGAGAGAGAGAGAGAGAGAGAGAGAGAGAGGCAGTTAAAGAAGAAAGGCTCTCTTTTCAAAAGCCAAAGCTCCCCTGTGGGGAATTCAAAAGCTCTGACTCACAGTCTTTCACGGAGAACTTCCATGTAACTTTAAGTAAATCCGTTTGCCCAGGGCTGTGGCCATGCCTGCACTCTTAACTTACCAGCAGGAAGATGTTGAGATATAGCCCGTTGTGACTTCTGCTCAACCTTTTGTGCAGTCCAAATGGCATCCTCTTTTTTGTTGTTGGCACGAGTATGTTTTTGTAGGCCCTAGCATAGCAGATTGAGCAGCAGTGACTAGGATCAAGTATTCGTGGAACTCAGGTTTATCAATGGTGTCTGAAAAGGTGGCCTTCTTGGTGTCTTAGTTTCTCTAACTGTAATAGAAGAAGATGACTGTTGTTGACTATAGAAAAGGTAGCTACCATTTTCCTGCTATACCATTCAGGATCTCATGAAGTTATGCAAGTAAACATTAGGAATGAAGAGTAATGAACTTAGCCTTTGCTGATCATAGGCCTTCCTGGTCCTTGGTGACCATTAAGATCACTTTGGTATATATTGAGATATACAAATGGACAAGGCACAGATGTCACAAGCAAATACAATGTGACACAGCCTCTGTAGCGGCCAGCCTGGTAAGGTAAATGAGAGGCCCCAAAGGAGTCCATCATTGACCTAGACATGTCAGTGCTCAGTTGATGATTGCTGTCTTCAGTGAGAAAGCCAAATATAGAACCACCCCCACACCATCCAACCACAAGGGAAGTCCTACTTCTGGTTAGCCTAGTGCCCCTTGCTTCTCAAGCAGTTTCTAACTAGAACATACTGCAATGCTATTATTATTATTATTATTATTATTATTATTATTATTACTACTACTATTATTATTATTATTCCCCCTAACATGGAACCCTCCCCTGCTTGCTTTAGAGTCTTAATTTATATTTGGCATAAATTAAGAAATGGTGTCTGATTCCCTTGTATGACAACTCCAGGGGGAATTATTTATAGCCTCTGGTTATTTTCATTTTGTGGTCTTTATTTCCTTGCTATCTGTCCTACTTTGCTTTCTGTTGCTGGGAGAAACACCATGGCCAAAAGCAAGTTGGAGAGGAAAGGGTTTATTCGTTCTTACAACTTTACAGTCCATCTTGAAGAGAAGTCAGGGCAAGCACCTAAGCAGATACCTGGAGGCAGGATCTAAAACAGAGGCCATGGAGGGATGCTACTGTCTGACTTGCTCCCCATGGCTTCCTCAGTTTGCTTTCTTCTATAACCAAGGTCCACTTGCCTGGGAGTGGCACTGCCCACAATTAGCTGGGCCCTCCAACATCAATCATTGATCAAGAAAATGCCCCACAGGCTTGCTCACAGGCCAATCTGATGGAGGTATTTTCTCAAGTGAAGTTCCCTCTTCCCAGATGACCTCTAGTCTAGCTAGTGTCTCGATGACAAAAAGCTGAACAACACAGTACCGCACCAGTTTTAAGACAAAACAAAACAAAAACCCCAAAACTATACACTTTCAAATAGACATCTATACTTACTGTTTGGAAATATGTATATCATTTTGTGAAATTTTTTCACTTCCTTTTTCAGTGTTGGGGATGAAACCCAGGGTCTCACTTATATTAGGCAAGTGTTCTACCACTTTTCCGTATCCCCAGCCCTATGTTGTGGACTTATATAAAGAAAGTAGTCCCTTTGTTCACATAAACATGCACATACATATATCTGTGTTCTCATGTCCTGTCTTCTTCCGATGTCAGCTCTGTGATAGTCTTCTAGAGCACCACAGGCTAAGATAGAACTCTGAACCTGTAGCTCACCCCCCCCTTTCCCCTGTAGCTCACTCCCCCCACCCCTTTCACCAGGACCTTCCTCCTTTTATTCTTCTCTTTGCTGCAGTTGATTCTGTGTGACCCTGGCTAGTTCCCTCCCATAGAGCTGCTAAGAATAGGCAGTTTCAGACTGCTTCCCTCAGTGCAGGATACCCAGGAGGCGCTGTGTACTTCAGCTAAACTTCCTCATTACTGACTTGTGACAAACTTCAAATCTTACTCATGCTGGATTCTTTCATCTTGAGTCAGGTTTTCAGTTGTATGTAAAGAATTTTTTCCAGTGAGAACACATGTTGACCTTAAAAACCGGTTTGTGAAGGGAGTGAGATAACGTTAAATGCTTCATTTATCTTTGCTTTTCTAATTAAATAGTTTGGGTGAATTTTGCAGTCACCCAAATAAATAGTGTCCCTCCCTAGTATGTAACAAAACATTCAGAATTGAGATGCCTGATGGTAGGTGTAAGAATTACTTGGTTTTGTTTGTGTTGTGTGTGTGTGTGTGTGTGTGTGTGTGTGTGTGTGTGTTTCCTGGGGTGTGGGTGGGGTGGTACAGGGATTGAACCCAGAAACTTTTGCATGCTAAGCATGTATATACTCATTTGCTCAGTCACATCCCCAGCTCCGTAAGAATTCCCTTGATAATCTAAACTTTGGGCCCAGCATGTGTTGTATACCTTTAATTCTAGCATTCAAGAGGCAGAGGCAGGTGGGTCTTTACAAGTTCCAGGACAGCCAGGACTACATAGACAGACCCTATCTTGAAATATTAAAAGAGTGAATGATGTGAGGTTTAAGGCTGGAGATGGTCTGGGGCTCAGTAGAAGAGTGACTTCCCACTATCCTGGCCCCTGGTTCATCTGCAGCACCACAAGAAACAAATATTACCATATCTGACTTAGCTGACAGTTTGCATGGGCGACCGCAGCCTCTAGACTCAGTATAAACAATTTGCTGAAGTACTGTAGTATAGACTCTAGGGTAGCACAGTCCCTACCATCCAGGCATTTGGATCCTTACTCTGCTTCAGGGAACTGGGAGAGCTTCCTGAATTTGAGTCTAACTTATATCTATAATGGAGCTGAGATTACTTACCCCACACGGCCTGTGACGGAGGAAACCAGCTTCCTCCACCCTCTGGATCACTATTTTAGAATTTTTAATTAATCAATTGATCTTTATTGATGTTTTTATTGAGTGACATTGTTCAGGTGGAATTTGCATGTGTGTTTGTATGTGTGTACATGTGCATGCGTGTTTGTGTGTGTGCATTTGTTCACGCAATATAGAGGCCAGAGGTCAATATCAGATATTCTTTTCTTTGTTCTCTATCTTATATTTTGAAGCATGGTTTCTTATTATACATCAGCTTATCACCTTGGCTAGCTTAGCTTGTTAGTGAACTCCAAGGAGCGAAGGAAGCACTTGTTCAGCACTGGAGTTACAGCTAAGTACCATTTTCCCTGGGAAGCTAAGGCTCTGAATTCAGGCTCTTCTGCTTATATAGACTTTATTCACACTTTACTGGCAACCATCTCCCTAGCCTTGAAGTTATAATTTAAATTTAAAAAAAAAATCAAGATAATAATTTAGGTGTTTATTTTCCTATGTAGGAACACAGAGAAAACGATGAGTCTCTAGAGAGTAAAAGATGGAGACTTTCATGCCTAACTTCAGAGAAGGGGAAAAGAGAGAAAAAGCTACTTTGAGAACAACAAATAAGTCACCAAGGGAACGGAGGAGAGACTAGATTTGGGGCAGTGTTTGTTTTTACAGGTGTCAGTGGTCTTTTCTGTGTCTGGCCAGTACAATTCCCTCCAGCAAGATTTATGACAGCCTTACTTCTAGGAGTTTCTGCCTCTAGTCAGATAAGGGAGGGTCTGAAAAGAAGTTTTCCTGCATCTGTTGAATCTCCAGTGTCAGTAGTTCAATCTGTGCGCCCATCTGGAGTCTCATGAGAAAATTCGTGGACTGCTGAGAGGGTAGCTAAGGTCACCTAGCTGTGCTCTGAACACAGCACCCCATAAATACTTGCTTTTATTTCTGATGTTCAAACACTGAGCTTCTTCATTGAAGCTGATGGGAAATTATGGTGAATTTTTTGTTCCACAGCAACCAACATGCTAGCTAGATCTCATGCTAGCTAGATCTTTACCAGTCTGCCTCTGACTGGATGAGCATCTCCTCTTTAGTTGCTAAATCACCACCGTTTGCTCATGTTCAGTTGTGTTCAGTCTCAGTGTCTCAGTCTGACTTTCCAAGCTAACTTATTACAGGGTTAGAATCCTCTGTAATTGTCCTAAATAATCAGAGCAACTCGAGAAAATTAACACCTGCTAAGATTTCTTCTTACCTTTCCTGGTTTCTGTCTGGCTTCTCATGAGCGAGACTCTAGGATGTCCTTCAAGGGCTAGCTGTTTGTTTTTCGCTTACAGTCTCTGTTTTTACCCACAGCCTCTTTACCTCATTTGACTTCTTGACCCTTAGGGGAGAAACAGAGTTCTGTCTTTGCATTGGCATTTCCCTCAGCAAAAGTTATTTATAAATGTTTGCCCCCAGTGGGGCACCGGGGATCAATGGGAAAAATGCATCTTGTCAATGCACATCCTGGTTTTTGCTATTTGAGAGTGTCAGGTCTTTTTCATGTCTCTGTAGAGGAACAGAATGAGCAAAATCTTAATATGGTAAAGATGGGTCAGAAGATTTGTGTGATTGACTGCATGTTTATATCCGTGCCAAAGTCATATGTTAAAGCTTTTCATTTTAGCATTAGTATTTCAAAATAGAGCCTTTGGGAGGTAAATTCTTCATAAGGGGATTAGTGATCTATCTCACAAGAGCACACAGAAAGCCAGCTAGCACTCATTTCACTATTTGAAGGTTTAAGAAGTGTCTGCAACTCATAAGATAACCTTCACCACGTTGACACTCTAATCTTGGACTTGCAACATCCAGAGTTTTTAGAAATAATTTTGTACTTTTTAATATGCTACCTAGTTTGGGGAACGTTGTGACAGAAGTGCAAACTGACTTATGTAGCTTGGCAATGAGGTTGTATTGCTTATAGCAGGTATGGAATTCCTTGGAGCAGATAAACTGCCTATGCTTATTTGTCTAAATTTGACAGATAAATGTCTGGTTTACTTTATGGGGGTTGTTATTGTTTGGTTGGTTGATTTTTTTTTTTTTTCTCAGATAGACAGGATTTCATTTGGCAGCTCAGGCTTGGCCTTTAAATCATCATGTACCCAATATAGGCCTTGAACTTGTGACAATTCTCTTGTTTCATCCTTCAAGGACTGAGATTAGATGTATGAGCCAGCATACCCAGATTGATTTATTATGTGAGGTGGTTTGAATAGGCTTGGCTCCCACAGACTCATGCTATGGAATGCTTGGCCCATAAGGAGGGGCACTATTAGGAGGTGTGGAGGAAGTGTGTCACTGTGGGGGTGGGCTTTGAGGTCTCCTATGCTCAAGCCCTACCCATTGTGAAAATCTAGTCTCCTCCTGGCTGCTTGAGGATCAAGATGTAGAACTCTCAGCTCCTTCTCCAGAACCAAGTCTGCCTGCATACTGCCATGCTTCCTGCCATGATGATAATGGACTAAACTTCTTAAATTGTAAGCCAGCCCCAATTAAATGTTTGTCTTATATGAGTTGCCTTGGCCATGGTGTCTGTTCACACCAGTAAAAACCTAAGTAAGATACTATGTTTGGGAAAACAATTACTTGTAACAAAAACTTGTTTGAAATGTATGACGGTGAAGGAGTGCAAACAATGTGATTAACTTTCCATTTTAAAGTAGTAATTGCTAGACAATTATGCAAAAGGTATAAATGCATAAAATTGTTTACAAATTTCTAAAGTTACATATTACATGTTTCTTACCAAAAAATGTCAAATTTTTTCTGTTGTATAGTTGTGTATTGAACCTACAGCCTCATATATGCTAGGAAAGTACTTTATTATGCTATGTCCTTAACCTGTGAGAATCATTTTAAATATACTTCAGTCACTTGATATGGAAATCTCATTCAATGATGAGAATTCCATTTTGATTTGTCTGAAGAAGAAAAGATTTAATGCCATTCCCTGAAGAATTATAAATTCCTAATTAGTAAGACCACCAAGGAAGTGAATTCTAGACCTTCAAACCTCTCTCTGATCCTCCAGTAGACTTGAATAAAAATCCGGCCGGCATCCAGCTAGCTTGCAAACAGCTGGCAAAATGCAAGAGAAAGAACTAGTTTGACAACCTTGGGAAATATTTATCATAAGTGATCTCAATTTCCAATTAAGTGAGTGATTAGATTATTTCAACTCCAGTCCACATCTTCATTTGATAAAGTCATTTCATAATAGAGAACTAGAATTCTGTCTATGTACATGAGAACAAGGATCACTCTTAAATTCTGTATTTATAGACATGACATTTCTTTCTGGTTTATTGGCAGCTATTATAGTACAAGGTGTGTGTTTGTGTGTGTGTGTGTTAGGTATGTATGTGTGTGCTCAGGTACACTTGCCTGTGTATACATGTAAAGGCCAGAGATTGACATCAGATGTCTTCATTACCTCTCTCCCCTGTATTTTAAGAGGCAAGGTCTCTCACTATACCTAGACTTTATCATTTTGGCTAGGTTGGCTGGAGAGTGCATTTCCAGGATCTTCTGTCTGTATTTCCTCAGTTCTAGGGCCATCAACTCACTACCATGCCTAGCTTTTATTTAGGTTCTGGCGATCCAAACTTAGATCCCTCATACTTGTGCAATAAACACTTTACCCATCAAGCCCCACACCCACTGCTCCATTCGCCCTGCCATCTTCCTTCAGATTTTCTTTTCTCTGTCTCCTAGGAGAGAAGTTGAACCCTAAGATGTCATTGAAAGAGAGTGCCGATCCAAATTAAAAATCATTTATAATGAAAACACAACAGCTTAGGAATGGAACTATAATTAGTTCAGAACCGGAAACATTTTTTTTTTTTTAACTGCCAAGATAATTGAAGTGTTAAGGAGTCAATTAGATTGAATGATCACAGTGCTTAATGGTAGGATTCAAATAAATATGACAACTAACTCCATATTTCACAGTTTCAAGGCATATGTTGAAAAGGTAACCTGGGTCAATATTGGGACTGTGTTACTTAAAACCTGGGAAACTTAGTTTTAAGTGTTTGAAAATTGGCTGAAATGAATTAACATATCTTTCCCTGCTTGGTGTGCTCTTGAATCTGGAGAATGCATTTAGTCTCATGATCATTTCTCCTCTGGCACCTTATTTCTTCTTAAATGAAGACTGTGTAAACTTTGCCCTCACAACTTGAACAACTGGTCCTTTCAGTCTCTCTGGGACAGATATTTACAAGAGAAGTCAGGAAGAGGTGTTGATAGCTGAGTCACTGATGGGCTCTAATCTGCCTCCCTAAAGGCTAGGTCTAGAAGGATGTTATGGACTTGAGAGAATGAAATACCCAGGTCTCCTTTCTCCTGGGTTACTGGAAAGAGTGAGAGCTGGGGCCAAGGCAAGCACAACACTGGGACCCAGGCCAAAGTTGAATTCTGTTATAACAGGTAACAGGTAGCCACACCTAACTCTTTGCTTCTTTAGACCCCACTTGCTTCTCTGTCTTCTTTATTTCAGTAAATGGCATTTCCTTCTATTCCCTTGTTATTCATTAGACTTTGTGTTGCTGTGATAAATACCTAAAAACATATCAACTTAAGGAGAGGAAAGATTTGCTTTCCTTGTGGTTGAGGAGGGATCGATCTGTGGTTGCTCAGGCCCTTGCGTTTGGGCAGACAGTCGTAGTTGTAGGGACTTCTGGCAGCAGGGCATCTTCTCTTGAAGCAACAAGGCACTGAGGCAATATCTAGCCCGAAGGACACACAACCTAGTGACCTACTTCCTTCAAGATGGTCTTATTACCTGTTGGTTACTGTCAACAGTGCTGTCTTATCACAAATCTATCAAAAGATTAATTCATTGAGAAGTCAGAGCCCTCAAGTCTCCAATACTTGAGGGCAATTCCTATTCAAACAGCCCTGGCCCTTCAGACCTATTAATTATCAGACAGCTCAAAAGTAGTAAGACAAACAAGCAAGCAAGCAAGCAAACAAAGACTTAATTACATATTAAAACTCTTTGAATCTCTTGCAACCTGATATCTGGTTTTATTTCTTTAGCCACAAGAACTTACTCTTACAAACCTGTGGGCAATCTCTACTCTCTGAAAGGAATAGAAAATATTATTTTAATCTCTATCCCTACTGGTAAAATGGACAGAATAGCATTTTTCCCCAGAAATTTGTTAGAATATACTTTTTAAACTACAAATAAAACGGGTGGAATCCCATATTAAGATGGGCTCCTTATTTATATTCAGTATATAAATTACTAGCAAAAACATTTTCTGAAGGTACTCCCCCCATCCACTGCAGATAACACCATCCATCCTTGTTGTCTTGGTTTTGCTTCCTAGCTTTAATAATTACTTAATGTGAATTGTCTCAGTTCTGTCATATGGCAAATGAGTAATGGATGTGAAGAACCAATGTTATGGCTTTGGTTGACATTGGTAGAAATCATAGAAGGTCAAAGTTTTGTGCTAAGCTTTTCCAAGTAGACTTGAGCCCATGAGGCTAAAAGTCCAAAGGAATCCTCCCTGGAAAGTTCCACCAAGCTGAAACTAACTTGTTTATCTGGCCTGCTGAGAAATCAGAACTAGAGAAGACAGAGGTTAAATTTCCCTGAGAGAACATTTTTAACTGGCATATTTTCTTTTGTGCTGTTAGTTCTTTGTTTGTTTGTTTTTATTTTAGATAAGTTCTTACTACGTAGCCTTGACTGGCCTAGAACTCCTGTCTACCAGGTTGACCTTGAACTCCTAAAGATTTGGCTTCCTTTGCTTCCCAGGGTTGGGATTAAAGGCATGTGCTACCACGCCCAGCTTGCAGATTCTTAGTTTGAATCCTTATGACACGGAATAGTAACTTAATGCCAACTAACCAGTATTTTCCTATTGATCTTGTCACTTGTGCCCAAATCAAAAAACAAAACAAAACAAAAAAATTTTGAAATGACCAATTCCAGCTTATGTCTGATTTTAGAATCCAAGATTAAGACAACTGAGATCTTAACTACAGCTGTAATCCTGTCCTTTGAAAAGGTGAATCTGATACTTTTCTACCATGTGTACCCAAGTCTTATGCCTCATGCTTGACTTCCAATTGCTAACACGAGTGTGGACTGCTCTCACCTGGATCACTGAATTCCATCCCCAGTGAGACAACAGAAGTGTTATCACCTTGTAAACACAGTAACTATTCAAGACTGGTGAACATCTTATGATCAGAAGGGAAAAAAACCCCATCATGACTACATATTCTAAATGATTCACCTCATAGCTGACAAAATGGGGGTGTGAGCTCCTTAAATAATCTATTTTGGTATGTTTTAATGAATCTGGTGAACTACCCCACAAAAACATTTGTATAGCATGCTGACTTTGGGGGCAGATAACACGATGAGTGAAGAGGGGGAAGGTAAGTGAATGATGTCTAAAGTTTTCAATCCTAACCTATCTCTATGAGAATGTTTTTCTCAGAGCTTCTCTCCAAAGCACCAAGGCGCTATCGCTGTCAAAGGTTGACTATTCTCTTTTCAAAGCTTTCTGTTTGCTCTGCAGAATGTTCTAAATTTTGTGTAATTTGCCAGGTGTGGTGACTCCTGTCTTTAATCTCAGCACTTGAGAGAGAGAGAGAGAGATCCAGCCTGGTCTAAATAGTGAGTTCTAGAATAGCCAGGAAAATGTAGAAAGAACATGTCTCAAAACCAAAGTAAAACAAAACAAATTTTTTGTAAATAGGAAAACAATCTATTGTCTAAAAAGTGATAAACATAGTCTGGTAGTCCATTTCCACACAGCATGCTTAGTAGATATTTGTTGAACAAATATACACTCTCTAATTTTTGCCCTAATTCTTTTAAAAACATTACTGATGTTTACTCGTGGTCAAAATAACTTCAACTTTTGCCTTTAGGAGACATTTTTCAATAACTTTATCTTAACATACAACAAACTCTAATGAAAGAGTAAGGAACTTGACAAATTCTTTTTGCTGGTATATTTTAATCAAAGGATAAAGAAAGTGAATTTGTTTTCTCTGTCTCATTTTGAGAACATTCTAAAAATAAGCACTATTTGCATGTAGGGCATATGCATAGTTTTCATATGGAGTGTTTTTGTCTGACTTGTACACAGTAGGAATTTTTGCAGTCTTCCAACTCATGTGGATGGAACAGAGAGTAGAATTCAAAAAAATATATTTATCAAAGTTGTAAATATAAGTAACTGCAAGGAGGATCAACCTAGATTACTGAAGAAATTTGACTTTGACCTAGGAGTAAAGAGTTTAAAATCACCAGGCAATGGTGGTACTTGCTTTTAAACCCAGCACTTAGATGCAGAAGCAGGTAGATCTCTTCGAGTTCAAGACCAGCCTGGTCTATAGAGCAAGTTCCAGAACAGCAAGGGGAAAAAAAGAATTTGAAATCCTCTGTGTAATCTTAGTGTAGCTGAATAAGAGGATTAATGCGTAATTAATAGCATTGCTAACCTGGGCAGATGTTCTGGATGGTGTCCTATACTCTTGAGGAATACCAGATAATAGGACCATTACCTAACATGAGTGCATATAACTATTATGAGAAAAACAACTACCAGCTCAATCTTTAATAGGTTTTTGGATACAGAAATGTAAGGGGGTAGGACTGAAGACGAGAGATGGGCAAATGGAGTACTTTCTCTGAAACTAATCATTTATTGAGAAGCCAGAGCTGGAAGATAGACTCTTTTAGCATCTAGAGGAAACTGAATGTAACTGATAGACTAACCTATTCTAGCATTTTCTTTTTCTTTTTGTTTTGAGACAGGGCTTATTTATGTAGACCTGGATGTCTTGGAACTCTCTCTTTAGACCAGGCTGGCCCTCAACTCAGAAATCCACCTGCCTCTGCTGCCTGAGTGCTGGGATTTAAGGCATGTGCCCCCATCCCTGACAAAATATTTTAAGATTTATTTTTTATTTTATGTGCATGAATGTTCTGTATGCATGTGTGTATGCAGGAGTGCCTAGTGCCCTCAGAGGTCAGAAGAAGGCATCAGATTTCCTGGGACTAGGATTACAGATGAGTGCTAGCTGGGGATCAAACCTGGGTCTTTTGCAAGAACAAGTATTTTTAACTGCTGAACTCATTCTCCCATCCCCTATTCTAGTATTTTAACAATGCCAAATAATCAAAAGCCACTTAAGTAGACTCCTACTGTAGACACGAGACACAAAGTAGATATTTAAGAACAAAGTACAGAATGTGGTTTTTAGATTAGAAGTCACTCAATGGTCAGTCCTATACTACATGTGCATTTTATGTATATATTATATGTGATCCTCTGAGTGTATATACACACACACACACACACACACACACATATATGTATATAAAATAGTTCAATTATTTTAAATATTTTTAAATGCTGAGTTACTAAGGAAGTTGTCTTAGTGTTATGGTTTTACTGCTTTGAACAGACACCATGACCAAGGCAAGTATTAAAAAGGACAACATTTAATTACGGCTGTCTTACAGGTTCAGAGGTTTAGTCCATTATCATCAAGGTGGGAACATGGCAGCATCCAGGCAGGCATGGTGCAGGCAGCTGAGAGTTCTACACGTTAATCTGAAGGCTACTAGTAGAAGACTGGCTTCCAGGCAGCAAACACTAAGGTATTAAAGCCACGCCCAGTGACACGCCTACTCCAACAAGGCCACATCTCCTAACACAGTCACTCCCTGGCCCAAGCATATACAAACCGTTACAGAGGGGAACTGTTTGAAAAGATTAGAAGAATTGGGAGGTGTGGCCTAGTTGGAGGAAGTGTGTCACTGAGGGTGGGCTTTGAAGTTTCAAAAGACCATGCCAGCAGCGCCCCCCTCTCTTTTCCTGCTGCCTGTGGATCCAGGCATAGAGCTCTCTGCTACTTCTTCAGCACCATGTCTACCTTTGTCTTAGTCAATGTGACTAAGACAAGGAGAATTTAAAAGACCAACTCTAAAAAAATTTGATAAATTTGATAATTTGGATTTTATCTTAAATGAGGCCATAACTTAATGATAAGTTTGACAGTTGTAGCTAAGATAAGGTATTCGAGTGAAAGTTGAACTCTTGAGAGTATATAAATATTTTAGAGATGACCAGTGTGCTACAGATCAAACTTCAGAGGATGGTCAGACGCCAGGATTCAAATGAAATTAACTGGAAGTTACTGGGTGAGCAGAAACATGGAAGGCAATATGGGATAGGAGGTGAGTGGAAGAGAGGGTACCAGAGGCTAGACTACAGAGGCTGGAGATAGAAACAGTAAACAGGGAAGAGAGGTATCCAGTAGTGCCTATAACTCATGGAAGACAGTTACTCCTGCTAAGTAATAAGTTTGTTAGGTGTGTACTGAAGGAGAAAAATTATAGTTCATCTTATTTTCAAATAAACTTTATTAAAATTAATGGCTCACTAGATATGCAATCTGACATTTATCTTAGCTTCTCACTTTTATGCATTTTTTTTTTTTTTCGAGACAGGGTTTCTCTGTGTGGCCCTGGCTGTCCTAGAACTCACTCTGTAGACCAGGCTGGCCTCGAACTCAGAAATACACCTGCCTCTGCCTCCCGAGTGCTGGGATCAAAGGCGTGCACCACCACTGCCCAGCCTTTATGCATTTTTAATGCTTAGAACACCAATTAAAAAAAAATAAAGATGAATGCTCTTATGCACTTTCTCTAAGAGGTTGGCCCACAGAATGGCATCATTGAAAAGCACCTCTCTTCCAGAAAATATTGGAAGAATTTCACTTGAATAAATATTGCATAACCAAGTACCTACTTTGACATACCCATCTTTGTGGCAAGCTAATCCCAGTTTCCAAAAAAAGGTTTTGTACTGTTGAAGAGCATTTCTGAAGTGCTGCCAATCCCACTTTGTGATTGACATTACTTAATATAAAGTAGGTTAGTCTGGGTAAGATGCCAAGCAGGTAGCCAAAGAGAGAGACAGTTTCATCTGCATTTTAAAAAATATTTCAATGAGTCATAGTTTAGATAATCTGTATTTGCAAAGAAAAAAATGTTTTCCTTGTGCAGTGTGATTATTTTCTACCGTTCTCTTGTTATCTTTCAATTTCCAATTTAAACATAAATGGTAGTTCCTCATAGTGAGCTCTGATTTCAGCTCACACCTTCCCTCCGGGGTAGGTTTATCATCTGTAGGATTTATATTTTGGATTAAAAAGTCACTGTCATGAGTGAGCTTTGAGATAGTGACCATTTGCCCACTGAGAATAAGAGGCTTACAAGCCACACATTGTTTATTTAGTTACATGTGAACCTCTCGTTTAGCCACACAAGATAGTTGTGACAGTCAAACTGTAATTCATTTTCAGGGGATGTTTTTCTAGCTGCACATTCTCCTGACTATCATAGTCTGCTGCTGAAGTATCTCCTATTTACCTTTTACATATTTCAGTTTTGCTTATCTGCTTACTTAGCTTCTATAGTACCAAATATCACACCTAGTCCCTTTGTTTATTTTGTGTTAACTTCCTTGTTTTTGAATGTGAAAGAAGTGCAGGCTCCTTACTGATAACAGAAGGAGTTATCTGTTAAAATGAGGAAATTTAAAATGAGGAAATAAAAATTTTCCAGTTCTGCCATTCAGGGAAACTTACTGTTGACATTTTTTTTGGTTGTTGTTGTTCAGACATTGCCAGTATGTCTGTGTGCCAACGTGCAATGCAAAACACAAATGGGATCCTAATTGGACATAAATTTCCCTAACTTTTTTCACTTACGTATATCATGTACACATATACTTTGTTGACTATTCCCCCACGCATGGTCGTGCTGAATGTGTAGAACATTTCTGATTTTCCACTGCAGGTGAATAACTGCGCACTTAACCCTTCCCAGCTCCTGCTTATCCATCCTTTCGGTGAAGGGTTACATTGTTTCTGTATTGGCTAAAACTCTTATTTATTTTCCAGCAACAGAAACCTTTCTGATCTTAACAAGAAGTACAAGAATAAGATAGAAGAAGAAGAAGAGAAGGAGGAAAAAGAGGAGGAGGATAAAGAAGAAGGAGCGAGGAGGAGGGGAGGAGGAAGAGAAAGGAGAGGAGGAGGAGGGGCAGGAGGAGGAGCATCCTCAGGAGCCTGCAAATGAAAACTGAGTGGAAACACTCTCCTGGTTCCTGTGCATGTGCATCTGTGAACTTCTGATCCATGTTTCCCTTCCCACTCAACAGTCTTCCCCTGTTCCTTCCCAAAGAAATGAAAATATGACCACATTTAGCATGCTAGTTTACGTGCCAATTTGGGCCAAATCTGAGAAAAACCAAGTCTGTCCCAGTCCTTTCTCATCTCCCCACCCACTCAGGAACCCAGATCTTCAGACCCACTGCTGTCCACTTTGACATACAGACTGATGCTCTGTGGCCTGGTCCGCCACATAAATGGCACAGCGAGGGGTTGAGAGGAGAGAGTGTGGAAGGCAGTTTGCAAACACCATCACATTGCTGTCACTCATCCCTCAAGTCCATTTTAGTTCTTTAAAGATGTTTCTCTCTTTTTTGCTCTTTTAAATTTTTAATTGAAAAACATATTTCTTACAGTATATTCTGACTATTCTTTCCCACTCTTCCAGTTCCTCCCAGAGCCTCCCTACCCCCTAACTCTGACTCCTTTCACCCTTTTAAACAAACAAAAACACGAAACACACTAAAAAACATCCCACAAAACAAAATAGACAAGCAAAAGACCAAAAAGACAAAAATGCCTAAACCAAGCAAAATGAGACAAAAAGTTTACAAAAATACCATCAAATTCATTTTGCATCACACCCATTTTTAATTGGATAGATATTGCAACAAATTAATATTATTAAACCAGTAAAAGGAAATGCTCGAGGCTAGAGGGAAGACAAGCAGTTAAGAGCGTTGGCTAGGTTTGCAGAGGACTCAGGTTCAGTTCTCAGCACCCACATGAAGGTTTACGACCACCTTTAACTCTAGTTCCATGGGATCCAACACCCTTTTCTGGTCTCCATGTGTACCAAGCATGTACATGGTACATTTACATACCTGAAGGCAAAATCAAGCACATAAAATAAAAAGAAATAAATCTTAACAGTTTTGGTTCTTTTCCTAATAATGGTATTTCTAAGACCGAATTAATTTTACTTGATGTTGGTCTGTAACTTCCTTGCATGTGTTTGAGGTGTGTATCCGCATAGGAGATACCATATTCCAAAACTATACTTGGGAACTTGGCTGGGAAAGCACCTGTTGTCAAAATCCTTTTTAAAAGGAGTTTGTGTGGTATTCTGTTATGTGTAATATAACTTTTTGTTTGTTTGCTTGCTTGCTTGAGATAGTCTCTATATGACCTTGGCTGTCATGGAACTCACTATATGGACCAGGCTGGCCTCACAGAGCTAGATCTGCTCTTCCTCCTGAGTGCTGAGATTGAAGATGTTCACCACCATACACAGAGAATGTAGGGTGTCATTTCTACTACCCCACTTAAGCTCTGGGCAGATCCTGCTACCAGCCCCTGCCCAGGTTCCCTTGGATCTGAGGATAAA
Organism: Rhynchomys soricoides; assembly: GCA_019843965.1. Lineage (NCBI taxonomy): Eukaryota > Metazoa > Chordata > Mammalia > Rodentia > Muridae > Rhynchomys > Rhynchomys soricoides. Next base: position 5,439,268 of record JADRCH010000115.1, on the reverse strand, counting down.
AGATACACACATTAGCTTATTTTTAATATGCTTTTAGCACAATGGTCAGGCTCTTCTAAGCCTCTGTCGGCTAGCATGTCCTTAGTTTCACTCCCAGCTCAACACCTCTAAATCTGCCCTCAGCTTGGTTGTGTTTCTAATCTCCCACCTGCTATCCCAGGCCCAGGGGAAGTGGCCAATGGCCACCCCTCCGGAGATCTCACATGGCTGGTGGCTCTCTCTCTCTCCACAGCACGGTGAATCCTCTTTCCTCCTGCATCTCTTAGCCTATCTGTGGGAACCTGGAAGACCCGCCTCTTCTGTCCAGCCATGATCGCTAGCATCTTTATTGATCAACCAAGAACCACTTGGGCAACCAGACCTTTTGTGTTCACGAGAATCACCCCCTACATCTCACCTTTCCTGTTCAATAAGAAACCAAACCAAAACCAAAAACTCTTCTCTCAGACACAAATCCCCAAAGCATTAGAGTCACCCCTGCAAGAGAAACTCTATTTCAATTACATTTCTCCTCGTTCTTTCCTTCCTCCAAGAAGTGGTTCTCAACTTGTAGGTCGTGATCCCTATGGGGGCCAAGTGACTCCTTCACAGGGTTCGTGTATCAGATATTTACTGTGATATTATACAATAGCAAAATTACAGTTATGAAGTTATAAAATAATTTATGGTTGGGGTAAACAAACTGTGGTTACAGCATTAGGAAGGTTGAGAACCACTGTTCTAAACCCTCCTATGTATCCCTCCTGGCTCTCCTACAAGGTTCATGTGTGTGTGTGTGTACAAATATATAAGTATATATATATATATATGTATATATATATATAAAAATATATATGTGTATATATATATTTATGTGTGTGTGTACATTTATATAAACATGTGTATATAACCTGATAAGTCTATATAATATTACTTGTGTGTATGTTTTCAGGGCTGACTATTTTGCAAGGGACAAACAACTATTTTCAAAATCTTAATAAAATTTTAAAAACTTCTGTGATGGGACAAAGATTTAACATTAATTAGATGTCCTCATCTAGACTTACTCAAATGTAAAATCCTGTTTCTCAGATAATAACTTCTACAATTATAAGAAAAACGCTTTTAGCATTCAAGACTAGGACATTAACAATTATAGAGAAAAATTATGGCCAACTTGAAATAAATCTAATTTCTCTCTGACTTTCATTACCCTGCTTGAAATCCAGAGGATTTTAACTTTAATGGTTTTTCTTCTTTTTCTTTTTTTTTTGAGACACAATGGTCTAATAATATCTATCTAAAAATTGAAAGTGTTTTTGTAAATCTATATATTTGGAGGCCTCCCAAATATACTTAAGTGAGAGACATTCCTTCCAAAGCAAATGGCAGACACAGGTGCCTTCTTTGTTGTTTCTGAAATGTTCTGAGAGCTCCAGAAACTGAGAGGGCTGGTGACTACAACGAACAGGACCCAACAGGTCATGTCAGGGCCTGCCTGCAGGTGTCTTTACCTAAAAGCTTTTAGGTCACAGCTCTATCCCTAAGCAGAGTGAAGCCAAGCGCCAGTAGTGACAACTTGACACTGTCAATCAGAGGACCAGCACCTGGCCCAGATGCTGCTCACTGCTCTAGATATAGTCAGAAAATTAGAGAGTGGAAATTACACTGTCACTCATGTGATTCCCGAGAATAGGGGATGTTTCCACACACTCTGAAAACAATCAACTGAATTCAAAGCAGGCAGAGGTTGATCTTGAGAGAAATGAAATTTACAGTCTTCATCTTTCTCCTTTCGGGTTAGTTATCAGTCTGTTAATTAATAAATGTATTTGAAACACTAGAGATCAAACCGTAAGGCTTGCACACGTGAGGCAAGCACTGTGCTGCCAAGCCACACCCCTGGCCCTAGGATAATTTTTAGTTATGAAGAAAGGTAGGTGATAGATACATGTGTACCACAGAGTAACTGTAAGCACTGACTCCTAGACCTTGAAAATAGTCCACGTATGCTTTGGAGTGTGTCCTTTGATTCTCTCACATATTTTTATAAATTATAATAACTGTGCTGTTGAAGTTGCCAGAGATCTCAAGGGTCTCCAGGAAGGGTTGTCTTGTGCCATGGCTCCAAAGAAAATAGCTCCTTCAGTTCCTCAGGTCTCCATTCTCAGTCTCCTGCCAGCAAACACATCCTGTGTTCATGAGAACAAGTGGCATCTCTAGGACAAGGAGAGCTTAAGTCAACATACCAAACAAAACACTTCCCTCAAAAGGAACCTCCAACTCACCCACATAGTAGCCTTCTCGGAGGGGGAGTCTTTTGTTCTAAAACACTCCAGTTGTACAGATCTCTGTTTCATGACCTTGTACTCAGAAGGAATCAATTCAGGGCTTTTTAACCTATGGTTCTCAACCTGTAGGTTGTGACCCCATTGGGAGTCAAATGACCCTTTTACTGGGGTCACATTTCAGGCATCTTGTATATCTGATAGACACATTGCGATTCATAACAGTAACAAAATTACAGTTATAAAGTAACAATGAAATAATTGTGTGGTTTGGGGAAGTCACCACAACGTGAGGAAGTGTATTAAAGGGTGGCAGCATTAGGAAGGTTGAGAACCACTGTTTTAAATGGGCTATTCATGATTTTCAGATCCTAAGCCGAATCTTCAGTAAACATACACCCATTCGTTGCAACATGGAAATATAAGCCAGTTCCCTCATTGTCAGCTTGGTAAGTTGGGACCTTTCCCATACAGGTTCCAGCTGGCTAAGCTTTAACACCAGCACAAGTTCAAACTTCTCAGATCTGCAGTCTCAGCTCTGGAGTTTGCTTCCTTTAAGGAGGGTTTTGGCTACAGAGGAGATGGCCCAGGGGACTTCCCCTCCCACACTTTTGATATATTTACATTCATATTACCTTTTAAAGGTGCTCCAACAGGAAAGCCCTCGAACGCTGGCTATCCATTTAAAAGAATCTACCCAAGTCGAAACCCAGATGACAAAAGACCCCACCCACCACCAGCATGTGGAAGGTTTCAGTACCGAAGCTTTGATGGCATCATGACCTAGTAGGATGCTCAAGTCACAAGTCAGTGTGCCTGGCTGTGTAATGGCGGGGCAGCCATTGCTCGGGATATTTACTTTGAAACAGTATTATCCATCCCATTCCAATACTGTTTTTTTTTAAATTAAAAAAAAAACCCAAAAAACCAAAAAAACAACAACCTACATCCTTTTAGTTCTCTGGATAAAGTTTCTGAATTAGCTTTAACCAGGATGAGAAGAGAGTCAGTTTATCATTTTCAGATTTCTCTGCTGCACACCTCTAGGAGAGGGCCTTCTGTGTTCTGGTTGACATGGAGCACTACTAACTTACTCACTGTTAAATCTTCAAGGTTTCATAAACCCAGGCTGCTCAGCTTCCTTATGCTTGGCTGTGAGATCCTTAACCTCTCACGGTCACCTTCATGGTGTGAGTCGCTTGTGCCTGCCGTTTGCTCTGCTAATTTTTAGATGTCTGGAAGTCTGGAGAGTTGCTTGCTTCAGACTGCTTGGCCAGCAGTTTTCTGAGTAGGGCTGCTAATAAATATTGGCACGGTATTGGAGGCAGAAGCAACAGAGACGGGATTCACCCGCAGCTTCCGGTTTCTTATTGTCTCCGAGGAGCAAAGATGACATTTGCTGCTGGAACTGTTTTGTCAAAGTCGAGTCTCTACTTGGGCAGTTCTGCATCAGTGGATCCAAAGCAGAATACAGTATTCTGAATACGAAGTCAGAGTACAGTCTCTACCAGCACAGAGGCAGGCACAGGCTTGTGAAGCCTGTCCGTGAGTAGTGCTCATTCGCTTTTCACTGTCTACCAATCTTCCTTCCTTTTTCTCTCCATGTTTTTATTTTGTAACCAAATCCTTGAATTAGTTTCCCGCAAAATAAATGCTTCATTAGTTTCCTTAAGTATATTCCCAATACCCTCCTTTCCCCCCTCGCTAGTTGTCTTTGAGTCTCCATATCACATATCTGGTTTTTTCATAGGGGATCCTGGGTAAGGGTAACACCACCTCCATGTTATTCTCAGGCCCTGGTCACTTAGAAGTCTTCAGGTTGCAAATACCACAAACCGAACTAAGGAGACACAAGGCAAAAACAAACAAACAAAAAAAGATAATTTATAAAATAATGTGCATGGGTGTTTTTAGCTTGTTCCGGCTTTCGGAAGTATTTGTGGGAACACTTCTGGCACCTGCACCAGTTTGCTACATGCTGCCTAACAGTTCACCTTGTAATTGCAGTTTGCTAGCTTACACAAATCTATGGCTTTACTGGGCAGTTTTGTTTGTCTAGGTTGGACTTGGATGATCTCAGCTGAGCTTCTTGTCTTGTTGGCCAGTTGGTAGGTCAGCTAGACTACCTTGTTAGGATAGCTTTTCCTGGGGACAGCAGCAAAGCTCCTAATGCCAAGCAAGCCTCTCACGTCAGGGAGTGGATGGGTCAAAGAGAAAAAGTATCCATGTGTGCTAGAGTCCCTCCAAGGCCCCTGTGTTGAAGGTTTGACCCCAGATCGCTTGCTGACTTGCTTCCCCCTTCTCTCTGGGTACCATAAGATGACTGCTTAGCTCTTTTACCACTTCAAAACTTACCACAGGTCCACAAACAATAGGCCAATCACCAATGGACTGACAAAGCCCAAGGTGAACATTTCCCCTTGTCTAGTGGATTATCTACGCTATTTTAGTTCAGTACTGGAAAGCTAACCCAAAGTAAGATGCTTGTTGTGATCCAAGCCTTGATGTGACCCTTCCTTTGCCAAATTAAAAGAAACAACAAAAAGAACAAAACAAGAGATGGATCATATTCAAGCAATGGAATATCAGGCTTTGTGGTTTTTTGTTTTGTTTTGTTTTGTTGTTTTTGTTTTTTCCTTTTTTATTTCTTTTTTAACTTGTTGAGACAAGCTTTTACTTAAGCCCAAACTGACCTGAAACTCATTGTAATTCTGCCTTGGCCTCCCAATAGTGAGGTTACAGCTGTGAACCACCATGCTACTTAGACCTACCTTTCCATTTGGAGAAACGAGCCATAAAATCATATCTGGAAGACAGCAGAACGTAAGGCGGGAATGGAAGCACCCAGGTCAGCTATATGTCTGGACTCCTATGTACTCCTGCAGCCCAGGAAATCCTTCTCTTTATCCAGAAATGCTTGCTTTATGCTCCCTCCATCCTTTGTAGACCAACTCTATTACTTGGTCCATGTGATAAAAGGGGGCTGCTGTGATCAGCTTCCACGTTTATACTTTCTGTGTTCAAAGAGCTAGCCAAGCTAAAGACAGAACCTCAATCTGTTTAATTAATCCCGGACGGGGTCTACTGGTTCTAGACTGGTACCCATTTGCAGATGAAAAAGTTTTGTCTAGAGGAGACAGTTCAATGGGCCTTCCTGGCATCTGCACACAAATTAGGAGAAGAAGCTAGCTATGATAAAAGAAAGTAGAAACACGAATGCCACTCAGTCAGAGCTACAGATTTTACACGTGGTTCCAGTGTGTCCTCAGTCTGTACCCATGGCTCACGAGCTAAGCAGGATGGGTTCATATGATGAATGAGACCATAGGTTCTAGACTATGACTGCCTATGTTTGTATTTTGTATCAGCTACAAGCTGCCTGTTGGACATAGAACAATTCTCCATTTCCTTGGGGTCCAGTCACCTTACTTTTAAAACTGAGGAAAAACATTTCTGTCTTTTAGACTGCACTGAAGATTTAACTAGCAGTGCATGTAATCGTGCTAATGCAGAATGGATGACTGGTAATGTCAGAGAGCTGCAGTATACACTGACAGGGTAGCACATACCATACATGCAATCCAAGCACTTGGTAGGCAGAGGCAGGAGAAATGATACAATTTTGAGTCTAGTCTGATCTACATGAAAAGTTTTGGGCCAGCCACAGCTACATAGAAAGATACTGTCTCCAAAGAATGAGACAACACACACACACACACACACACACACACACTCACACACTCACTCAGTTCAATCGTACAGTTCCTGTGATTTCTTTCATTGACTTCATTGTCAGATTCATTTGCTTGGTGCTTCTAGAGACCCATCCTTTGAAAATTTAACCTAGCCCAGGATCTCTCCATTGGAAATCCCAGATATATTATTATTATATTAACCATCTTTTCAAAACGACCCGTTAGGTTTTATGTATGCTCTTGAAAGACATAAAACATCAAGGGCTTAAAACACCAAACCAGTAGTTCCAAAGAAATGCTGAGGACCATCAAGATAGGGATCAGAATAGCCATTGTTAAGTCCTACCAGACTACATTTCTGAAAAAAAAAAAAATTCTTTAGCTACTAACAAAGCCCAGAAAACTAAACACATTAGAAATTATATGACTAAGTGTTCTGGCCCGTGGACAGGGGAAAATCCACGTCAGTATTGAAAGAGAGGCTGAGGAAATGGCTCAGGGGTCGGGCACTTGCCTAGCATGTATCACAAGGCCCTGGGTTTGGTTTCTCGCGCTCCAAAAGGGTTGGGGTATTCATTTAAAGGCACTTAGCTCGTGCTTCATACGGTACATATAGGTAGGAGTTAAGAGGATGCAGACTCAGGGATGAATTTTAGCAAAAATAGGATTATCTTTTATTATTTAAATTTTCTGTTACATTAAAAAAACAAAAAACAAAAAACAAAACAAAACAAAACAAAAAACCAGACACAGCGAACAGTTTCAAAGCGCAAACATGACATTAGCCAAGCGTGAAAACGACGTCCTCTCTATTCTGAACCACGCCTACATTCTTTGTGTATGTCCACATAGGAAGTAGATATAGACTGAAGTCAGGCAATTCCCTTACACCCTTGTCAGAAATAGAAGTCACTCAATGTATTGAGTCACTTGTTTCCTTCTGCTTCCAATCCTTATCTCGGGCCACAGATTGCATTACAGTTGGTGAGGAATAGGACATCTTTTGGGAAGCACCTTGAGACGTTCTGGCAGGATAAAAGCTGTCTGCGTTTTAGAATTCCTGAACAAAAAACGAGTTTGGGACAGGGCCTTCTTTAATGTAACACTTCGTAGTACTGTGAGAATCTGGAGTCACTCAAAACAAAACAAAACGTATCAGATCTGAGTACTTGATAAATAAGAAACTTGCCTATGGCAACATCTATTTGAGTTAGCCTCTTCGCTTCTAACGTATACAGTGAACACTCTCTCTTGTAAAAATTCACGTCACCTTCTGCTTAGAGACGGTATGGAATGCTGGCATGCTTTTCTCCTTTACAGTCCTTGACCCTAGTTCATTTCTTCTTTGCAGGTTGTAGAATTGAGTAGCTGAAAACAACATTAGCCTGGGTGAGGGTCCAGCTGGGGTTAACCAAGGCACAACTGATTTGATTACTAATATACACAGTTGCCCCAAATCAAGGCTGTGTTTCTTAGCATCCTCAGCAGGAGTGTGGCCCAGTAACTCAGTTCCAGATGATCAGATCGATGGCATTAAGTAACATTACCTCTGAACTTTTGTATGAGACAGATAAACCCCTCATGTTATCTCCCTGTCCCGCCACCAATCATGTCTCATCCAATAAAGAGATAATGGGTTATGTAATACATAAGGTTAATTCATCCTCAATAGGTACACTCAAAAGTAAAGATCCACGAGAGGCATTTGACTACACTTCAACGTGTAAATTGAGTGGCTGTCCTGAGCCTTCAGTAGCATGTTGAATTTCAGTAGAAATATAAAACTTTTTAAAATTTGAGGAGGAGTCTTACAAAGTAGCCCTGGCTATCCATGCGTGTATATGTGCATATAGCACTGTACGTATATAGTGCTGTGCCCAGCTATGAAAATACTCTTAAAAGTGCAAAACATATATTGGTAAGCTGGTCCTTGCTGGAGGTTTTCACATATAGGCCTCATTTATTTGCTCTATCTCAATCTAAGAGGAAAAAGGAAAACTGGATCCAAAGACGGCAAAAGAAATTTGTGCTCCAAATAAGTTTCTAAAGAGAAATGAAAAGATACTAACTTTGATAGAGACAAAAATTCTAATTAAAAAATTAATTTGGGTGCCAGGTGTGGAGTGCACACCTGTAGTCCCTACACTAAGAAAGCCGAGGCAGGCAGATGTCTGTGAGTTCCAGGTGAGCCTGGCCTATATAGTGAGTTCAGAAAGCCAGGGGCTAGCAGGGAGATCCTGTCTCAAAGAAGCAAAACAAACAAACAAACAAACAAACATTAATCTGGATTACTTTGTAAAGAAATAAATGTCTGACTTTTGCATTCCAGCTTCTCCAGTTGTTTCTGGTATATTGAGTTATGAGCCTGTAATTGTTGCCTCTGTCTAAGATTATACAGCCATTTCCTTCCATGATGAAAATAGCACCTTTTATTATTTTTGTATTTCTTCATGGAATAATATTTGAAAAAATTGCATTCACATTTTTATATATATACATAATTCTTAGGCAAGGTAAAAATTCAACCACTGCTTATATTCTTATCTTTGTCAAAACTTAAATGGTGAACTGAATATGTATTTAATCGTATCAAAGCAGACAGTTCAAACTATAATTCCTAAACCATTTTATAGGTCAGATGTAAGATAAAGGTTCTTCATTTTAAAGTCTAAATTCTTTGGAGTATTAGGCAAGATTGTTTGCAATTGTAGTTTTTAAAATAAAATTGAGAAGGCTATCAACAACAAAACATGTTTGTCCCATTGGCCACTGTATTAAGGTCTGAAAACCATAGTCATTGTCATCTAGGCCTGGAGTGAAAATGACACCTTTTTTAAATTTTAAATTTAATTTTTTTATTGAAAGTATATTTTCTCATACAATGTATTCTGAGTACAGTGTCCCTCCCCCATCTCCTCCAGATCTTCCTTACTTCTCCACCCTATTCTTTTTTCTCTCTCATTATGCCTGTGGACCCCACAAACTCCTGCACCATATGTTCTTTTTCTTTTGCACGCACGCACACACACACACACACACACACACACAGAGACCCTACTCTTCTACATTGTCAGTAACACTTCTTTTCTGGGGTTTAGGTCTAACCATCTGAATGAGTACTGTGACTAAAGCTGTGATTTGTATTTACCTAATGGTCACTGAGGCTGGGCTGGTTTCCATGTGCTTATTCTCTTGGGAGAGATTCAAGTCCTTTTCCATTATGGAATCGAGAGGATTTTTGTTGTTGAATTTTAGGAATTCTTTATATATTCTGGATATTAATTCCTTATTAGATTTATGATTCATAAATATTTCCTCTATCAAAAAAAGAATACAAACTAGAATCTAAAAAATAATAATAAAATATGATAAAATAAAATCAAACAGACTGATATAGGACCAAACAAGCAGAAAAAAAAAAAAGAACCAAAGAAAAAGCAGTAGAAGCACATATAGAAACAGAGACACACATTCACACCCACCCAAACCCCATAGAAACAATAAAAACATAATGCGTATGCAAGTAATATATATGCAAAAGATCTATAAAAAATAATGATCAGACAAAGCATTAGAAGGAAACTCCAAAAACACCATTGAGTTTGTTTTCTGTCAGTTATCTACTGCTGGGTATGGGGTCTGTCCTTAGGAGTGGTTTGTACAACCAGCAAAGCTTGGTTATCAATTGGAGATAGCCTCCATGTGTAACTCTGGGTTATAATTTTGATTCTATATTTAAATTCTCTTCAAGTATGAAGCATACTCAACCTAAATACCAACTTCAGAGAGATAATTCTCAGTTACAACTTGTAACATCAATAAAGTTTAACTTCAAATTTCCACTAACGTTTCTGTAGGGATGCTACCACCTGAGTATTAACAACTAGCACAGAACCACAGTGCTCCCCTGAGCTGCAGCCCAGCGTTACCAAGCCATCCAGGCCTTCATCTTTCTCTGAAGACCAAAAGTACTTGACTAAGAACTAAGTAAACATCTTCATATTTGTTTACTTTGTAACCTTAGCATATTATAATTACAGGGAAACAAATTACAGAGATCTTTTAGCTTAAGCTTCCTTAGGGTGCAAGTGAGACAGAGATGCACATTGATTATAAAAAATGCTGCAAACTTGGAGGCAAGTGTAGAATCCAGACCTCACTATGCTTAGTTTTCTTCTTTCTGATGTGTCACATTTAGCCAATAGTAATCATAATTTTAAAAATAATTGAATGTAGGCTGGAGAGATCTGTCAGTGGTTTTGAGCACTAGGCTGCTCCCCCAGAGGATCTAGGTTCAGTTCCCAGCTCACAACCATCTACAATTGTAGTGTGAGAAGATTCAATGCCTTCTTGCCTTAACAGGCATCAGACACACTTGAAGGTAAAACACCCATGAACACAGCATCAAAATGAATTAAGTGAAGAAAATAATTTAGCACTAAAATATCGGAAAAAATTCTTAGGTGATGACAATGTATCCTATTCTATTTTTCCATTCAGTTTTATTCTGTTCAGTGTTAGTAGAATATAATCAGAGAACAGAGAAAAGATTCGGGAAGCATGCTAGTACAATTATACTAGCTATAAAGGATTTGCTGAGCAAGCATGAGGTCCGAGTTCAGAGCTCCAGCACCAATGTAAAATGGTATCACTGCAGTATACATCTGAAGTCCCAGAACTGGAAAGTCAGAGACAGGAGGATCCCAGGGGCCTGCAGGCCAGTAGTTCAGTGGAATCAAGAAACTCCAGGTCCAATGAGAGACTGTGTCCCAAAAATGAATGTGGAGTGTGATTGGGAATTACATCTAACATAACCTCTGGCAGGCACATGCATGTGAACACATATGGACATAAACATACACATACTGCACATAGCACACACAAACGAAATGGAAAATGCTTTCCCAAGGAATAGCAGACAATCTAGGATCAGTTTTGCTATATTGTAGATGTCCAGGACCGTAGTTCATCAGTGACATAGTTTATTTTCCTGGAGAGGGGAAATGACCAATAGTCGAAGATTTGTATTGTCAGGGGTTGGTCTTCTTTGCTTTTCACAGTTGTTCTCCTCCTTCAACCCCCGACTGGAGAATCAGATCAGTGACTTGCTCAGCCATCATCAGATAAGCTTTCTCTTGCAGTAGATGGGAACAAGTACAGAGACCCACAAAGGGACAATGTGCAAAGAGTGAGAGACCTTGGCATCTTCAGTCTAAAATGGGACATCTCCATCAAATCCCATCAGAGGTCAGAGGACACCAAAGAAGAGATGGAAAGAGTATAAGAGCCAGGGGGACACCAAGGAAAGGCGGCCTTCTGGACATATCAGCACTAACAAAGCATGCACACAGCCTGCATGGAGCTGAGCTAGATGGGCCCCAAGGCTGACCCCCCTCTCCAGCCTTCATTCAACTATTTTTAAAATTACGATTACTATTGGCTAAATGTGACACATCAGAAAGGAGGAAACCAAGCATCGTGAGGTCTGGATTCTATACTTGCCTCCAAGTTTAGTTTGAAGCATTATTTCTATGGAGAATTAACGTGCATCTCTGTCTCACTTGTACCCTAAGGAAGCTTAAGCTGTTATGTTTCCCTGTAATTATAATATGCTAAGGTTACAAAGTAAACAAATATTGAAGATGTTTACTTAGTTAGTTCTTAGTCAAGTACTTTTGGTCTTCAGAGCAAGATTAAGTCCTGGATGGCTTGGTAAGGCTGGCCCGCAGTTCAGGAGTAGAGCTCTGTGGTTCTGTGCTAGTTGTTAATACTCGGGTGGTAGAACATACGGGGAAATTTTATTGATGTTAAAATTTGTAAAAAGTTGTTTAAAAAGTTGTAACTGAGAATCATTTCTCTGAAATGGATATTTGGGTTGAGTGTAATTATTTTTTAGCTGATGAGAATTTAAATATAGAACCAGTAATTATAACCCAAAGTTACACACAGAATAAGTTAAGTGATGAGCAAGTCTGCAAATCATCGCTAAGCTAATTTTTTTTTCTGTGTGTTTGTTTTGCAAACTCTATTTACCAATGTTTAAGCATTTGGAGAAAACTTTGACGTTGTGAGAATATTCATTTTGCTCAGGCTATAAGATATGGTAGGAATTCAACCAATACAAAAAGACTCAGATCATGCTGTAGAACAAAACACAGGCATCGGCAGCTCCTGTAGTACTTTGTGTGTGTTCTCAGAGAACTTATTCCTTTCCATTATTTTTTTTCTGAGATAGGAGTTTGCTGTGCAGCTCAGATTGGTCTCCACCACACAATCCTCCTGTCTCAGACTCTCAAATGCTGGACTTACAGGCTTTCAAAATTCATGAGTAGCTCTATTGTTCTCATTCCGACTCTTAAGTCTATGCAATCCCACGCCACACCCTCCACCCCTGACTCCTCCGAGATGCCCCCCTGCATCTGCCTCACTTATTCAGGGTGCATCTCACTATGACCCTTTTCTATCAGCTGCCACACAGACACCGCAGCATCTCAAGGGAGCATCTGCCTCACGGTTCTCTTGGTTCGTTCTAGTGGCAGAGCGTTCATCCTTTGTCTGTGGCCAATGCTCATATTCCTATCACAGAGTTAGCATTAGCATCATTTATACCAGTTTCAAATTCTCATTTCATCCAAGTTATATCATCCATTTATATTGATCTCTACTTGACCTTCAAAAACGAAAGCAGTTAGCAAATGTGTAAGAAATGTAGCGGTTCAATGAGTTTGCCTCAGGACATTCATTACCGCTGTCCTTAATTCTCAGCTCATTTATGCTGGTTTTACAGAATTCTGAAGAGGAAGTGTCAAACTATTTAGATGCTAGGATGCAGTTTCCTCAGCTGCTAAATGAATACAGATGAGGAAAGAAATGGATGTAAGTCCAGGAGACCGATTGATATGCATACACCAAGTGCTTCCAGCAGCTCAATATCCAACAGCTGTCTTCATTATTCTGACGAGAGTCATCAGAACACAGGCTCATAGATGATGGTGGACCAATTTGGACATCAGGTAAATGTAGATGAGCAAAGGCTGCATATGGCTAATACCTGAGGGTACTGGGAGTCATGTTTAGCTTGCAGTATAAACTGGATATAGATGAATACTTGAAAACAGTCTTCATGATATCAAGAAATGTAACAAGAAGGTAGAAACCCAGTGTGCTGATAGGCCAGTGTTAACAAGCATGTTTGAATTTTCTCTGGTCATCTGGTTTTGTTTCTATAGTTGCCAGGTATAACCTGTATATAGGCTTTCTTATATTTTTGGTTGTGAGCCTGGCCTTTAACGGCTAAGCCATCTCTCCAGCCACAAGGCTTTCTACAGGTAATTATCATACATTATGTGAGGCATTCACAGTTCGAAACATTGTCAGGATAGAATCACCAGTTTTGGGAGAAAAAAATAATAACAATGTTTCAATTTTTTTTTTTTACACAACACAGAACCTGTTCATATAGAAGATAATTCAAAATGTTGAAGATATAGTATTAACTACCTAATTTCTGGGCTTGCTCGCATTATGTGATCACTCTGCTAGCACCTAGATTGCATGTAATTATAAGGAAGACAGCTTTTTTTTTTAAACAAGTATTTCTGTATTTAGCTAGTGAACGGAAATTATTTAATAAGCCGTCGCTGAATTCCTAAGTCATTATTTAGGAATAAGGTGCCAAATGCTCATTCTGTCTGGTAGGTGGGTTTTCTCCAGTAGAACCCAGGAAATCTCACAGGCAACAGATACATTTCCCTTGCCTTTGTGAATGTAACCCTGCTAAGTCAAGCACTGACATTCCTCGCTCCCACTGAACTATTCATCCAACTAACAATTCTGTCTTCACGCTGGAAGATCAAGTCATTTTCATGTCACATGAGGCATCCGTGTAATAAATTCTTGGTGTTGTACTATTTTATTTTTAAGATTCTCTTAATACACAAACCCTATAATAGAATGTTTCCAACAACTGTAGTAAGCTATGCTGGTGGTGTCCTCAAACCTTAGCATTTAGGAGGCAGAGGCAGGAGCATGTCCACTTCCGGGCCAGCCTTTGCTACATAGTGAGACCCTGTCTCGAAAACCAAAAAGCCCCAAATCCCTTCATTTGATTGCCCACGTGGTGAAGCTTCACAGAGCTGGGGCAGTCAGTCTCTCCCCTACTCGGCCTCTTTCAGGTAACCGGTGTCTCTTCACCCAGCCTCCTAAGGCTCTTTAAAGTCACTTCCCACCTCTCAGCCATCCTGACCATTCCAGCACTGTAGACTACCTCAAACTGTGGACCTTCTATGGCCTGGGCATCTATTTCATGACTTCCTACACCTCTTTGTCATCTATTCCTTGCCAAGAGAAATTTGGTAAAGGACAGAGAAGCTCGTGTACCAAATCCTCTCAAAGTCAAATATGTTATTGAAAGGGTGATGGTGGCTGGGAAGATGGCTCAGTCAGTAATGTGCTTGCCACACAAACATGGAGACTTAAGTTTGGACACCCAGCATCCATATAAAAATCCAGGTGCAGCAGTGCACACCTGTAATCCCAGGGTGGGGGTGCAGACAGAGGAGGAGCCTGGGGGTTGCTGAAAAATATTCTAGGCTAACCATCAAGTTCCAGATTCAGTGAGAGGCCTTGTCAAAAAAGAACCCTGCCACCCCCACTCCAAAACCTCCAAGGCAGAAAATGAGCAAGACACTGAACATCAATTTCTGACCTTCACATGCATATGCTTACATGAATAGTTACCTGGACACACATATGCACACATGTACACATACTTACATCACACACATAAAGACACACATATATAAAACATACTAATAGGGGGATTTATGTCTAGATCCAGGCCAAATTATGAGAGGCATACTAGAATCAATCAAGACTATTGTACTGGTTGGTTTTGTGTGTCAACTTGTCACAAGCTGGAGTTATCACAGAGAAAGGAGCCTCCCTTGAAGAAATGCCTCCATGAGATCCAACTGCAAGGCATTTTCTCAATTAGTGATCAACGGTGAGAGGACCCATTGTGGGTGGTGCTATCCCTGGGCTTGTAGTTTTGGGTTCTATAAGCAAGCAAGCTGAGCAAGCCAGGGGAAGCAAGCCAGTAAGTAACACCCCTCCACGGCCTCTGCATCAGCTCCTGCCTCCAGGTTCCTGCCCTGTGTGAGTTCCTGTCCTGACTTCCTTTGGTGATGAACAGCAATGTGGAAGTGTAAGCTGAATAAACCCTTTCCTCCCCAATTTGCTCCTTGGTCATGATGTTTGTGCAGGGATACACACCCTGACTAAGACAACTATGAATTGAAGAATATGAAAAAAGTCAAGAATATGAAAGATGTAGAATGTTCTATTAGACAGTAAAGAAACCACTGCAGTCAAATCAAAGCAAATCAGTACTTAATTTCCAGCAGGATTTAAGTATAAAACATATACTGACTCAGGTGATTTAACTTGGCTTTTAAGTTGCATAACTTGAAAATAAAAAGAGGCAGAATTCAGTTGTTTTTTTTTTTTTGTTTTTTTGTTTTTGTATTTTTAATATGAGGAATGTTTTTCTTTCTTTGCTGGATTGGATTGTTTATACCCATGATCCTGCACGTGGGCAGTAGGGACAGATAGATTGATTCAAGTTGTAGAAGTTGCTGGGCTTCATAGTGAGTTCCAGGCCACCAGGGACACAGAGTGAGAACCTGTTTGAAGAAAGAAAGAAACAAACAAACAAACAAAGATGTGGAAAATTTTATTAGCATATACTGTACATGAAATTTGACGTTTCCACATGTGCATATAAAGTGCTCTAATCGTATTTGGTTCAGTGTCCTCACTGAACCTTTCTTCCTATGCCTAGGTCCACTCTTGTTCTTGAGATAGGACTTGGTTATATAGCCCTGGTTGACCTTTGACATCCCCATCCTTCTGCCTCAGCCTCTCGTAGACTTGGACTGCAGGCATGGAACACACACCAAGCCCCCCGTATCCACGCTTTCCTAATGCATGGAGCAGCAATAGAAGAGCAGGAGATTCTTTTCTTTCACGATTAGACAAATCCACATATTCCTCAAACTGATTTTGTTTAGCGTCAGGTTGCATTTTCTTGGCTTTGGATACAATACTACAAAGACATCAGTAGAATAAAGGAAAACTTAGTCTTCAGTAATAAAATTCCTGGCTTAAAATATGCCATCATGGCTGGCTTGTCTGTTATTTTAAATGGATCTTGGTGCTTAAATATTCTAAATGAGACAGGTGTCTGCAGATCCTCAGAACAGTGCTATAAAAATAGATCATGAGCTGGAATGTGTCTGTGGTACCCAGAGGCAATCACCATAACAACTGGTGTGAGTGGATTTGAGACAGCTCTCTAGCTTGTAATGAAGCACAAGGGTTTCATTGTTTGGATTGACTCTAAGATTAGGCTCTAGCATTCTAAAATTCATGAGATATCCTCTCCTTTTCCCTCTCCCTCTTCCTCTCTCTCCTTACCCCTCAGGCAAGACCCAACTATGGCTAACTTGAGTTTTTCCTGTCTGAGTGCTAGGGTTATAGTATGCGCTACCATGCCGTTTATCACAGGGAAACTCTTTCAGCCTGCCGTAAAGAGAGTAAGACAAAAATACCGCTTACCAAGGGATGTACACTTAGTGTTTTCTCATCAACTCAATGTAATCAACATAATGAAATTAACTTACTTAACATCAGTATGGGTGATGGATGTTAAGAAGTAAAAGGTGGGTATTAGAGAGCTGGTGAAGACAAGGATGAGATTTACAAGGTTTGTGGGGTGCCTATGGTGATATGAAGCCAAAATGGGGGACAGTTATTTGGCACCATCACGGAGTCCTCGAGTATCCATTCTCTTCGGCAATCACCACAGAGAATCAATAAAGCACCACTTGCCTAATTTTATAAGTGGGAAAGATGCTTCTAAATGCTTCCTGAGACAAGACAGGCATTAGTTGAATCATTTCCAGGGGCTTGTTTTTCACCACTGTGTTTTGTTTTGTTTTGTTTCTGTCAATCATGGAGTTATTGGCTTTTTAGAAATACTCTTGAGGCTGGGCAGTGGTAGCACATGCCTTTTATCCCAGTACTTGGGAGGCCGAGGCAGGCAGATCTCTGAGTTCAAATCTGGCCTTGTTTACTGAGTGAGTTCCAGAACATTCAGGGCTACACAGAGAAACCCTGTCTGAAAAAAACAAAACAAAAACAAAAACATATATAAATATAAATACCCATGAGATGTACAATCTGTTGTATTAGTTTCACAGAAGTGTGGTTGTATTGCTGTTAAAGATATGCTAGATCATAACAGTATATATAAGGATTTAGAAATTGTTTTGTTTAGAGCACAAGGTATCAAAATAATTAAATCCAGGGAGGAAATGGATCTCTTAGTAAAACTCATTTTGTGGGTGTGAAATGGGGAGGAGGGCAGGAAGCTGTGTGGACTGGAGGGGAGATAATGCAGCCTTTGTGAAATAAACAGTTCAGTGGAAAAAGAAAATGAAGGACAGCGAGAGGACTGATGACCACATCATTGCAATCCGCAGATCCGAGGTAGAGACCAGCAATGCAGGGTACGTTACACCAAATCAGATAGAGGAAATGCGTACTTTGGAGACAAGAATTGGTACAACCAGGCAGCCTCTCCTATTAGCGCTAGAAATAAGAAGCAGATAAATACTGAAGGAGGACCCCACCTCGAGCCAGAAGGAGCAAGCGGCTTATGGAAAGTATTGTGCTGCTTTTAAGCTTGACATCATCAGCTGCAAAATGCTACACGCCAAAGCCCAGAATTCTGTCGACCCAGCTGTGTTAAGAGGGTAGAGGAAAGTGCTCAGGGTGAAGGTAAGAAGGTGTGCACATTAGAAGCTGCCTCTCTGTGGCTCAGTGAAGGAGAAGAGTTATAAAATAGAAGATTTGACTTTGTTCCTAAGGAAGATGGGAGGGATCTCAGAAGCATACACAGGAGATTATAAGAGCTGAAAAGTCTGGAGAAAGAGAAAGGCAATACAGAAGAAACCAACAACCAAAAGTTAGATTCCCACATCCTCCAAGTAAAGAGCACTATGTGTAGAGAGGGTGAACAGGCAAGCACAGCAATGATCCAACAAACCGATTGTTCTGTACGATGATTCAAGTTACTTTAAAGACATCCATGAGTCTTGGATCCTTTTGAGAATCTAATCAAAGCTATCTATACTTCTTCCCCCTAAGATTTGATGTTATAATTTTGGAGACTATCCAGATGCCCTGAAGCAGTTCAATGGCTCTCTTGAGCAATCTTTTGTCACATATTCAAACAGCTTTATTGTTTATATTCTATAAAAGGCTCATATTTTATATGCATAACTGATGAATTTTTGTTTATTTACTGATTTATACCACCACCACCTCTACCACCTAATTTTAGAACAATTCCATCGCCCTAAAAAGAAATCCTAAGTCTACCAACAGTCAGAATCTATTAATATCCCCTGCCTATGAACAGGGAGTTATTCTACTCTGTGTCCCTTTATATTTGTAGGACTTAATTTCCAAAACTATTTGCCTGTTTATTCATAATAAAAAATATACTAACAACCAATTCTTAGGCATACACAGAGCCACAGGAGAAGTTTAGAGAACATTAATCTTGTCCTTTGAAATGCCCTCGTACATATTCCATTCCATTACACAGCTTAATTTTATAACCAACCAAGCAATTGTAATCTCAGATTGAAAAATTCTGTCCTAGAGGTCTATCAAATCAAACCAGGTTGAATCTGAAGTAACAGAAGCAAGTAGCAGTCCAGGGATCTAACGATCCTAAGACAAATGCCCAGTTGTAGCAGAGGCAGAATTAGAAATTAGCTATCTTATATCCTACGGCACATCATTATTTATTTTACTTCCTATTTCTATAGTCTAAAAATGAACACAAAGTATGTTTATAAGAAAGTCACAAAAGTTTATGAAGTGACCAGAAGAAAAAGTTTATTATGTTATTGTTTGGGGCAAGAGGCAAGGTTGATTGTTCTGGTGATCAGGGAGCATTAAGGGCCCCGTGGTACCAGGTTGCTGTAGTGCACAGGACATGGGCACACCTGTTGCAAGGTGACCAATAGTATGCCCTGGACTCCGAAGTCTGAGGCTAATTGCCCTGCACATATTAGAGTCAAAGGCAAGCAGACTTTTCCACTGAGGTGTCTCCTGAGGCTCTGTTGCGAAGGAACGTCTGGCATGGGCAAAGATGTTTACAATCTTTGTGGTGACTGTGTCCCAAGTGGGATTCCCTTCATTTGCTTTCACAGTGCCTTCAGACTGGCACTGAATACAGAGTGTATACATAGCTGCATATATCAATATGCTTCTTTATCTTTTCTGCCAGTTGAAGAATTAGCTCTCCATATACTGTTGAGCATTTAATAAGATCATTGTGAATCCTATCACCTGCCACCTGTAGTTTTGTTGACATCTGGTACACTGGAGGACAATGGAAGGTGCCATAATTCGGGTAATAAGCAGATAATCCCCCAAGTAATTGGAAGTAACAGAGCATTTTGAAGGAAGCATTCAGCTGTATCCCCAAACCCTCCAGCGCCACCCCGACCAAAATTACAAAGCAGTGGTACCTGGGAAGGCTTGATGGGTGATGAGCTCTAAGCCTTTAAGATGAAACAAAAGAGTTTTCCATTTATAAAGCTTCCCCAAGACACCCTCTCTCCTAAGCTTTAGACAAGTCTGAGCCTTTGAAAGTTAGCAAATGAAGAGCTTGGGGGATTTCCAGCTCAGGCACCTGTTTCTTTGGCAGGAAAATGTGTGGCTCACCACTTTGCCATGGAAGGCAGTTGTGAGGAGGCATGATGGATGAGGATCGCATTTCAGATTCCAGTCCTAGGAGGAACAGCAAGGGAGCTGAGGGCAACTTGGAAAATGTGCTCTGTTTATCTTCTTGTCAGAGGGAAGAACCAGACACGTGGGCACTAAATGCCATCTAGCTTGAGCTGGTGTGGAGGGACTTGGAGAGTACCAGGCAGGGGCAGGGAGAAGCAAGCACTTAAAAGCTCTTATAGGAAACCAAGGAAATCAGAAAAGTAGAAAGTACAGGGGTGGAGCAAGGTGGGAGGATATCGAAACATGAGCTGGGAGAATAAATGAGAGGCATGTGAGAAGACCAGACCAAAATCTCTTTCTTTCTTTCTTTCTTTTTTTTTTTTAAATTTTCATATTTTATTTACATTTCAAATGTTTCCCCCTTTCCAGATCTCCCCTTTGGAACCTCCCCATTCCCTCCACCCTCCCCCTGCCTCTATGGGGATATTCTCCAACCCACCTCCCCACCCCACCCCCTACCCATTCTCCTGTCTTCCCTCCGTGACATTCTCCTATACTGGGGGATATAACACCCTCAGGCCCAAGGGCCTCTCCTCCCCCTGACGGATAACAAGACCCTCCTCTGCAGTCTTTGTGGCCAGCACTATGGGTCCCTCCATGTGTATTCTTTAGTTGGTGGATCAGTCTCCAGAAATATGGGGGGTCAGGTCAGTTGCCAGTGTTGCTACCTCCCTGGGGCTGCACACTCCCTCAGCTCCTTCAGTCCTTTCTCCAAGCCCTCCATCTGGGACCTCACACTCAGTACTCCTGCGAAGTGACTCTTGGGTATTTCAAACTTTTAGGCTAATAACCACTTAACAGTGAGAACATACCATGTTCATTCTTTTGTAACTGCGTTACCTGGCTCAGAATGATGTTTTCAAGATCCATCCATTTGTCTACGAATTTCATGAAGTCATTGTTTTTAATAGCTGAGTAGTATTCCGTTGTGTAAATGTACCACATTTTCTGTATCCATTCCTCTGTGGAGGGACATCTGGGTTGTTTCCAGCTTCTGGCTATTATAAATATGGCTGCTATGAACATAGTGGAACATGTGTTTTTATTACATGTTGGAGCATCTTCTGGGTATATGCCCAGGAGTGGAATAGCTGGGTCCTCAGGTAGTATTATGTCCAATTTTCTGAGGGTCCGCCAAACTGATTTCCAGAGAGGTTGTATCAATTTGCCTTCCCACCAGCAATGGAGGAGTGTTTGACTTTCTCCACATCCTCTCCAACATCTGCTGTCACCTGAGTTTTTGATCTTAGTCATTCTGACTGGTGTGAGGTGGAATCTCGGGGTTATTTTGATTTTCATTTCCCTGATGACTAAGGATGTTGAACATTTCTTTAGGTGCTTCTCGGCCATTCGACTTTCCTCAGTTGAGAATTCTCTGTTTAGCTCACTTCCCCATTTTTTGATAGGGTTATTTGTATCTCTGGAGTCTAGCTTCTTGAGTTCTTTGTATACATTGGATATTAGCCCTCTATCAGATGTAGGATTGGTAAAGATCTTTTCCCAATCTGTAGGTTGCCGTTTTGCCCTAATTACAGTGTCCTTTGCCTTATAGAAGCTTTGTAATTTTATGAGGTCCCATCTGTCAATTCTTGCAGTGGTGGCACATGCCTTTAATCCCAGCACTTGGGAGGCAGAGGCAGGTGGATTTCTGAGTTCGAGGCCAGCCTGGTCTACAGAGTGAGTTCCAGGACCGCCAGAAAAAAAACAAAACAAAATCTCTTTCAAGGAGTGGTAAACACAGCAAATTCACACCGAGAAGTGCTACAGGGCTTTCCTGAAGAGGATGCAGCAGGTTGGCAGGCTCCTAGGAGGGAGGATTTCCTCAAGAGAAATCAAGATCTGGCCTGAGAGAAAGGAGAGTGAGAGAATGTGATGTAGAGAAAGGGAAATAAGTTTAGGGCTAAACCTGGGAAGAGCCATTGTCCATCACAGAGGACTTTAGACACGGGGAGAAAGACTACTCTCCTGAGGAAAAGACTAAACGAATAAATATAAATAAATAATAAATGAATAAATGGAGCCATAATTCCCTGTGTGAAGATTTGATGTAGCTCTTTGACTCAGTTAGTTTCACTGTCAACCTGACAGCCTACAGATATACAAAAGGAAAGACTCAGTCAAGGAATTGCCTACATCTGATTGGCCTGTAGGCATGCCTGTGAGGGATTAATTGATTATTAATTAATGCAGGAGGGCCCAGCCCACTGCGGGTGGCACAATCTCTACTTAAGTGGTCCTGGGCTATATATGAAAGCTTAGCTGAGCATGACCCTGTGAGAGAGGGACAGCCCATAGAGCCAGCAAAAACTGTTTCTTCATAGTTTCTGCTGAGCTTCCCTGCCTGTAAGCTCATTTTATCAGTCTGAAGTAACGCTGTATGGAATAATAAATAGTAAGCAGTCCTATCATGAGTTTCTACCCTGACTTTCCTTATTTGGACTGATTCCTAGACCGTCTCTAATTGATGGACTGTGCCCTGGAAGTGTCAAGATGAAACAGGCCTTCTCATCTGAGTTGCTTTTTGTCAGTGTTTCTATGACAACAAGAGGAAGAGAGCATTTTGTTTGTCTTGTGCTACAGTCGCACAGACTATTTATTCCAAAAGGAATGGGTTTGAAAATTGCCTTGGGCACTTGTTTTCTAGGGAAGACAATCTGACACATTTGAAGCATAGGAAAGTTGTCATTGACTTTTCTAAGTTAACATCTGTGGAGAGCACGTAGCTTAGTCAGAGCCAGCTTAGCATGCCAAGAGTCTGAGTTTGGTTCCCAGCAAGGAAAAAAAAAAGAAATTAAATTTAAAAAAAGGATAATACCAATTAACTCTCTGATTTTGGATGAGTGGTAGACTGTTGTACATACAGATTTGAGGATTGGAAGTCCCCAAATTATTGTTGCAATGGATATAAAAGGCTAGCTTTCTATGCTAAGTGTGAGGCATATCTTATTAAAACGAGGAGAGATGTATCTATTCAGTGGAGCCTTCTGTGATCTGAATATGTTGGACTTGTAGAGAAACATCCAGATTCATCCTTTGTGGAAGAGCTTGGTCACAGAAGAAAAGACTATGGGAGTTCCTAATGATTTTGTAAGTGTAAGGTGGCAAGGGAATGAAAAGATAACATCCAAAGTCTTAAAAATACTTCCATTTAGCTGAGCAGTATTGGAGTGCACCTTTAATCCCAGCACTTAGGATGAAGAGGCAGGTGAATCTCTGTGAGTTCAAGGTCAGTCTGGTCTACAGTACAGAGAGTTCCAGTACAGTACAGAGAGTTCCAGTACAGCCAGGGCAACACGGAGAAACACAACAAAAACCAACCAACTAAACGAAAAGTCTCCCTTCTTTGTGATAGGTTATTTCTCCACTGCCAATGAAATGAGCCAATTTAAGCCAGATTAGATTATATTAAAGGCAGGTGGATTGGGAAACTGCTCTCCAGTGAGTTCACTGGCCCCAAAGATTGAGGCCAGGGGAGTTGCCATGGGGGGGGGGAGGAGAAAAAGGATCTGAGCAGAGAGAAGAGAAGGGAGAGAGAAAGAGAGAGAATGAGAATTGGGAATTGTGTGGGTTTTGAAACCTTGAAGCCCACCCCCAGTGGCATACCCCCCCCAAAAGGCACACCTCCTAATCCTTCCTAAACAATTCTACCAAAGAGAACCAAGAATGCACATATACAAGCCTACAGGGACCATTCTCATTCAAACCATGACATGGGGCAAGATGCTTTATATTTGGAAAATATATCTTTCTCTCTGCAGGTGCAAGCACATAACAGTGGGCAAGAGATGGAGAAGAGCATTCATCATTTTGCATGTAGAGTCATAGGCATCTGATGAGATAGGCAAAATGAATAATGCATTTCTGATGCTGAGTCTAACATGTCATTAACATTTGTTAATGATGGAGTATATCAGATGGCCCACCATCTTACTTAGATAACTCTAACCAAATACTTGTCTGGTTTTACAATCATATCCACCCAAAGTGGTCAATTCTGCAGGTCAATGATACAGTTAAGCATAATGTGGATAATTTGATGGTTTTAGCCAATTTAAACTTTTTTTTTTTTTTTTTTTTACTGGCTTACCATATGATTAACGGGGCATTGTAACTCTCCTAGAAGCTAAGTTGGGTCTGATCGTATCTTGGCTAAAGCATCTACAATGTTATTTTTCTAATTTAGTATTTTTTTCCTGTACTCAACATTATATGAATTACAGAAAACAACAACAACAACAACAACAACAACAACAAAACCAAAAACCTCACCCAGAGCACTTGTCCTAGAGTTACTATGGTGATGGAACACCATGACCAAAGATAAACGGGGGAGGAAAGGGTTAATTTGCCTTACACTTCTGCATCTTAGTCCATATTGAAGGAAGTCAAGGCAGTAACTTAAATATGGCAGAATCTGGAGGCAGGAGATGATACAGAGGCCATGGAGGGCTACTGCTTACTGACTTGCTCCCCATGGCTTGCTCAGCCTATGTTAGTATAGAACCAAGGCCTACCAGGCTAGGGATGGCACCACCCACAATGGGCTGGGCCCTCACTAATTAAGAAAATGTCCTACAGGCTTGCCCACAGCCTGATCTTGTGGAGGCATTTTCTCACTTGAGGCTCCCTCCTTTCTGATGACTTTAGTTTGTGTTGAGTTAACCAGCACATTACTTGATAAAGGAAACACGGTGTAAAACGGGTCTGATTATAGTGTTGTGTCCCCCCTCCCC
Source organism: Rhynchomys soricoides (assembly GCA_019843965.1). Classification (NCBI taxonomy): domain Eukaryota; kingdom Metazoa; phylum Chordata; class Mammalia; order Rodentia; family Muridae; genus Rhynchomys; species Rhynchomys soricoides. The sequence goes on along the minus strand of JADRCH010000115.1, from coordinate 5,414,704 downwards.
TCTCCCCACTCCCCACCTCCAAGGTGCTGGGGATGAACTCAGACTTTGGGCATGCTAGGCAAGTGCAGTATTAGTTTCAGCTTGTATTCAAGGTTTTGGAAGTCTCAAAATGCTAAGAGTGGAAGGTGCCGAATGAGCATGGCTTATAGCAGTACTGATGGAGTTGCCATAACTTGAGCAAAGTAGAAAGTTAAAGGAGTTAAATGATCCTGAAAGCAGGGAATCCTGGTGGGAGAATATTACAGTAGAGTCATAATGAGGTCAGAAAGCCTGGGCAGAGTGAACTGATAGTGGAAGAGTTGGAAAAGAGATTACGCAGAGAAAGATTTATTTGGATGGGGGGGTTGGGGGGGTTAGATTATGCTGTAGTCGTGAGCCCAGAGGATCCTGCTAGTGAAAGCAAGGATGAGACATTAAATTATTGATACTTGATCTCCTAGTGAGGGTAGAAAACCTAAGTGTGGAAGCCCAGGAAGCAATGCCAGGTACAAGAGAGCAGGAAAGTCAGGCTTGAGTGTAGACACATGGATTCAGAATTCATCTTTGGTGTGATAGCTCTGGGAGTCTGAACATCTATTGACATACTCATGTTGGTAGAACTAGTGTGACAGATGCTACTCTTTCAGTAAATGTGGCTTAAGGTAGGTCTTTTTACAGGGCTTGATCAGAACCATAGTCTGGCCTGTTTTAATAGAGAGATTCTTGGCTATTAAGACATTTGTGAAGTCACAGTTGGGAAGGCAGCTGAAGAAACAAATTGAAGTTGAGTTCCTAGGACCGACTCCCCAAACTTCACTACCAGAAGCTAAGCTGTGTGAGCTGCCTCGCTTCCTCTACCTCGGAGGATCTGCCCCACCCCTAGAGGATCTGCCCAGCCCCTTACCATGGTTACTGTTAAAGCTCTGCCTCTGATGCAGGTCTTGTGAGGAAACTACACCGAACCCTGCCTTTCCCTCCTCATGAGTCATTCTGAGTCAAACCCCAAACCCTGATTTAAAGTGGATCCAGAGATATCTGCTTTTTCTTAAAGCTGCTTTCCAGCTTCTGTGTTCGAGAAAGGAGTAGGCATGAGGCTTCAGTGAGCTTTAGCCACTGTAGCAGCTCAGCTGTTACACAGTGAGTATCTAGAAGCAAGTAGAGCTTGTTGGTCTGTCTCTTGTCACTCTGATGAGACTGCAAGCCTGATCCTTCTTTGGTATTTTTAGCATGTTCTTTGTAGAGCTGCTGCTGAGGAATGACAATAAAGAGCCAGGGAAATCACTGTATAATTGATTTGCTCTGCCTGCTGAGATTAGGGTGTGGAGAAGCAATCATGTTTCCTATCTGTCTCAGTGTTCTGTCATTATGGAATACTTTCTTTATGTGTTAGAAGAAACAGAGCATCCAGTTCAGACAGCAGGGCTACTACATCTGTCCTAGTGACTGAATTTCTAAGATTTTTCTAGTAGAAAACCAGTGGGCTATACACTCTGTCCTAAATCCCATGGGAATATTGTGTTACTTTAATTATTTTATTTTTTAACTATAGGTTTCTTTAGTAGTTGTTCCCCCTACTTCCTCTATGACTCATCTGCCGATTTTACCATCTCCTTTTCCTGAATGGCAGCCTTGGGGTGAATTGCACACTTAGTGCATACTTTGGAATGGGAAGAAATGGCATGAGGATCAGGCAGTGTGTGTGTGTGTGTGTATGTGTATGAGTGTGCATGTATGTATATATGTGTATATGTATATATGTATGTGTATATATGTGCTTATATATATGTATATATGTGTATCTATTTATAGCATGTATATGTATATATATAGTGTATTTGAATATATGTATATTGCATATATGCATGTGTGTATGTATATATGTATGTACTTGTGTTTGTGTATATATGCATGTGTGCATATATTTGCTATATATTATGCATTTGTATATAGTGTATATAGGTATGTATATAGGTATGTATATATACATATATGTATATGTATATGTGTATATGTATATATGTGTGTACATGTATGTGTTTATGTGTGTGTTTAGGACTGGACTATCCCAGCACCCGAGTAAATTCCAGTTCCCCAAAACAAAAGTGTCCTCAGCTTGAGAGGATGAACTCTTGCTGTTACAGGGAAGGGCTTCTGCCTCTGGAGATTGGGTGGATGAAGCCTTTGCTTTTCTGCCCTGTCACGTTCATCCTTCCATCACCTTCCCTTTAGTGTTTCATAGTGTTCTGCTCCCATCTCCATCCAGACTGAATCTGTCGCTCTGTTCTTTTCTCTGACTTCTCACATTACATGGTGCACTCTCTGTTGTAGCAATATCTCTTAGGAACTTACACACACACACACACACACACACACACACACACACACATGATGTTATTCAGTTCTAACAGAAAACAGAAAAGGAAACAGACACTGGAAGTGTAGTATCAGTTCCACAGTATTATAAATATTTTACAGAAACAGTCCTTGACACTAGGCCATATTTCATATCTATACCTAGCACTATATAAAGTAAATGGGGGGGGTGTCAATAAATACTCATCAAATGAATAATCAAATTCATAAGCTGTGCGCCATATATTATCAAGAAAGAAAAGCCTTCTAGCCATTAGCTACCAACAAGCTGCTTGTGTTACAGCTCTGAGCATGGACAGACTTCATTCAAACCCTTTAGCACCCCCGAGAAGGATCTAACGCCAAGGGACCTGGAACAACAGTTACGACCCTACGTGTGAGGCCATCCTCCAAGCCTGGCCTTCCTCAAAATGTTGCTCACATTGCCATCCTTAAAGATTTGCTTCAAAATGTTAGCATGCAGTGTCAGAATCATCCAAACATGGAGAAGAGAAAAAAGCTTCTTTCTCATATCTGAAATGAGCTTTTATCACACTCCTGTGGAGGAAGAGCTGCTGAGGGGCTCAGGTGCTGAAGAGTTAAACCCGTTTTCTCAGAGGAGTTCTCTGTTATGGTCTGGGTGAAGAAAGACACTTTCCAGTTAGACTGGTTTTCTAGCTGATGCTGTTTTTCTGTTAACAAGTAGCAATCCCGGTGTCTGCAGGAGTTGCTGGCTTTCCTACTCTGCTCTGAAGAGGGTTTTTCCATCTCTGGGTCTTCTTCCATGTCCACCATCCGCAGTGCTGAGGTTGGGAGTGGCCAAATGCATTCAGGGTGCTCTGCTCGGGATGCTGGACTCTGGTCCCCTGGGTCCATGAGCTAACCCCTTTTCCATTTGCTGGACCCTGGTGGAAAATAGCTGTGTTTAGGTGGAAATAGCAGGGAGCGGGCAGCTGCATTTCAAAGGCTTCATTTCCCGTTTCCTCTTTATATGGCTCACAATGGGCTTGGTGAGCACGTGGGGCTGTCTACTTTTCCTTACCCTTTACTTTTCTGTCACCATTGCTGTCACTATCCCTAATCATAAAAGCCAGAACCATAAAATTCAAAATCATAAAAGTGGTCCCTGTGTTTGCCTTCTGGGTATATTCGTTTGATCTTGCTTACTGTTATTATTATTATTATTTTTAAATCTATTATAAGCTCTTAGGAATTCTACTGAAATAACCATGGACTCTTTTCCAATGGATTTGTCCACTGTGAAATTTATCTTATCTGTCTTTGAGAGCAGATGGAGTTTACAGGAGCGATATGACAAGAACTGAGTATATGGTCGTGAACTGGAGAGATTTTGTTTAGGTTCCAGTCCTGCTGCAGCTGCATGACTATGTCAGAGAAGTCATCCAAGCATACAGGACCCAAAGAAAGGTGAAGGCTAGCCCCATAAACTCCAAAGTCCCGCTAAAACATTATCCTGGGATTTTATCCACCTGGCTCCAGAGATCCTTTTTCTGGTTCCCCAGAATTGGAGTAGAATTTCGAGGATACCAAGTGTAAACTAAACTATTTTTATTGACGACTTTCTACCGTTGACATATTCTCCACTTGTTTGTGGTTCTCTGGTTTGTGGATCAAATTTTTAAAATTATCTGTAAGTCACAATACATTGAGAAGTACTGGAAAATATTCTAGTGGCTTCAGTGACCCTCAGACTGGCCACTGGACTGTCTTTAGAATTAGACAAGTTTACTGAAAACGGGGCCTTGGGTCCTTTGTGTTGAGGAACAAAGCAATGTATTCTTAGGAAGACATTTTCTGGAGAGAATTCATCTGATGCTCCGGGGGTGGGTGTGGGTGGGTGGTGGTGTCTACTTTATACTCCTGACCTCTGCTTTTGCACTTGATTTTTTTCCTTTCCCTTAACAAATGTGTTCATTTGGGGGGGGGGAGGTGGTCAACAAAAACCAAGTGAGCTGTTTCTGAATAATGTAGAGTTTGAGGCATAACATAAGCTCTGCATGGTATTTTGGCATAATTTGATAAAAGGGCAAGAGTATCTTATCTTGATGTCATTTCCCCCTTCAGGGCTATTAAAAACACTCCACATGAGACAGGCTCTTTTTGTCTTCAGGTAGAACTTCCTAAAAGTATGGACTGTAACATTTTTCAAATGGGGAAAAAAAAAACCCACCAATCATCTGTCGTGCATACGCAATAGCATTTTGGTATAACTGTTTTCATTTGAAAAGGCATTTTTAATAACCAACACCGCATGTTTCCTGGGCAAGCTCCAGTTTCTTGCTGTCTATCAATGGCTGAGGGTATCCTATATCACCAACAGCAGGGCAAACTGCATTTGGCACCAGATGGCAACTCCAGTTTCCCCCTCCCCAGAGAGTTTGGATGGTTTCAGTTTGTGTGGAGTGAAGCAGAAGGACCTTTGTTGGCTTTCTCAGGCCACTTTCACCCAAAGACTTTTTTTCCTCCAGCCCTACTGAGTCACACTTGTCCTTTCAAGTTGAACAATACTCATGATTGATAAGCACTATCTGAATGGAGATATAAGCAGTAGCAAGCTGGGGTTGCGTTTGGCGGTGGAATTTCAAATCAATGTCTGCAGATTAAAGTCTAATCTCCTGCAATGAGTAATTTAAATCTTCAAAAACTTAACGAGGCTTTGAAATAGCCGGCATGGGAACTAACCATATTATTGTCATTTACAAGGTTTATTTTCTTCTTTCTAAAGAAGGGCTTTAGATGTTAAACTGACTGGAGGTCTCCCAGGCCAGTAGAGAGTGTTGTCTCATGGTGTTGCCAATGAGGCTGACACAAGGGTGGATCCCCACTCTGGGTACCTAAGCCTTCCTAAATGTGGAGGGAGGATTCTTTAAGGAAAAGAATAGGAAATATTGATGCATACTGAGAAAAAAAGCTGCATACACATACACATTTTAAAAAGCTGACAAATTATTACATTCAAGTAAACTCCAGAAATTAGACTGTACTTTCTGCAATATCTTTGGATATTTACTATTTGAGAATATCTATCAACAAATTTTACATCTTAATGTAAATTTCTATAGAGATTACAGAAAATACTTTCACAGGCATGATTGACTGAAACTTGGTTTTCTTTGTGCTAATAATTCACAAAAATGTCTTTTATTTCCATCCATAGCTCAATATTGATCATATGAAATAAAACATTGCTGTCAAATTGAAGGAACATCTACAATTTTATTTACATATGAATATATATATATACATACTCTGAATTACTTTTGCAAACCTAGACATTTTAGTAAGTCTTAGTCCATGTAATTGCCATTAAAAGACAAAGTTATGATGGCTTGTAATTGTACCCAGGTAGGTTTGCTTCTGACAGGAGCAAAATTGCCTTGAGCACTTTCTGTGGAATCTGCGTTACCTCTTCCAGTTCTCAGCCATCTGATGATGGGGAGCATTTCTCACATACTCCCATCTGACCATTTCCATGTTCACATATGCTTCTTTACCTGGCACACTGAGATGTATCATATCACAGTATGCCTGTGGCTGTGCCCAGGTATATTGCTGAATGTGTCAGTACAGTGAACCGTACAAATTTTCCTGAAGACCAGGCTGGTTAGCTGGTAGTAACTTATTTATATAGGAAAAAGACTGCAAATCAAGTGAATATATACCAATTAGGCCAAACTCTCTCTCTCTCTCTCTCTAGATATATATATCTAGAGAGAGAGAGAGAGATAAGTGAGTATATATATACTCACTTTCTCCTTAATTGGAGCTGAAAATATCCCAGTTAGGTAGTTGGGAGAGGAAAGAGATAGTGATCTTAAGTAGTTTCTGTGTGTGAAAGGCGTCTCATATTTTTCTGCACATTTTTCAAAAATACAATACTCCTGAGCACTCTGAGATTTCAGGGTCTTGAAAGCTACTTGTGGATTCTAAACCTCAAATCTGTCTCATTAGGTTTACAAAAAGCCTAACTCCAATGCAGTGCCTGCTTTGTGTTTCTTTTAGGCTTTGGGAATAGTACCTTTTTGAAGTTAGGAGTCCCCACAGAAGTATGAACAGCCACTTGAGGCTCTACGGGCATCTTCTGGTACCTGGTGTGTATTATACAAGCAGACCTTGCTGTTTTCCTTCTCCATGTGTCCTTTCATTCTGGTCTTTCAGTGCTGGGCATTGGGCATGGTACAGGGTCCTTTGTGAAGCGTGGGATGCCTTTCCTACAGAGCAGATCCTACTTCTGCCATCGACTTTTAGAACAGCCCTTACCGTTAGGAGGCTGAGCTGTAGCTAGAGTTTATAAGACACATGGTGGAAGACTTCTTCGAGGGTTAGAGGCAATTACATGTAAATTAGTAAATTTTTATGGGCCTTGGCTTCTTTATAAAGTGAAATTAATAACGAATTTTAAATGGTTGTTTGCAGATTTGAGATAACATATCCTCGAAACTGGGCTGTGCTTGAGTTGTAAAAGTCTGTGCTGCTTGTGGGGAAGGCCCTTAAGATGTGCCCCATTTTACTGTGCCCTTCCTAGCTGCCAGCCTGTCTGCAGTTAGGTTAGAGTCATGGAGCTAACTCTGGCCAATGATACATGAGTAGAAAGATGTATTTCTGGGCCAAAATAGTTGAATGCCAGAGTACTTCTAAATCTCTTCTTAATCGTGGCAGCTGGCTTAGCTGCTGTATTTAAGGAGTGTGGATGCCTGAGTCACCATCAAAGGAGAACTTGTCAGGGGAGTTTCAGAACCGTGTTGGAATTTGTATGAACATGAATAAGATTTGTGTTGTGTGACTATGATTATATATGTATGTATTACTGCACTTAGTCCAACCATCCTTATTGAGGGACTTCTTTCTTCCTCCTCCTCCTCCTCCTCCTCCTCCTCCTTCTTCTTCTTCTTCTTCTTCTTCTTCCTCCTCTTCCTCTTCCTCTTCCTCCTCCTCCCCTCCTCCTCCTTCTATCACTATTACTATAGAATGGACCAGAATTACTCACAAACTTTAGTATTTGAAGTGATACATGGAACTAGAGTGTTGGCTCCTACCTTCCCTAATGAGGAGAGAAAAATATTAATTTTGCAAGTAGAATATTTAGTTTTTCTATAAACACGGATTTGGAAAATGTTAAACAAAAAGGAGAGTGTTACAGTTTAATGCTGGCTAGTTTTATGCCAACTTGACACAAGCTAGAGTCATTAGATAGAAGGGACTTAAAAGAGAAAAATGCTTCTGTAAGATGGGGTGATAAGGCAAGACTGGAGGGCATTTTCTTGATTATTGATTGATTGGGAAGGGCCCAGCCTAATGTGAGTGGTGCCATCTCTGGGCTGGTGGTCCTGGGTTCTATAAGAAAGCAGGCTGAGCAAACCATGGGGAACAAGCCAGTAAACAACACTCCTCCATGGCCTCTGCATCAGCTCCTGCCTCCAGGTCCCTACAGTGTTTGAGTTCCTGTCCTGACTTCCTTTGGTGATGAATAGCAATACGGACATGTAAGCTGAATAAACCCTTTCCTCCCCAACTTACTTTGGTCATGGGGTTTCATAGCAACAGTAACCCTAACTACAAGAGAAATCGGTACCGAGATAGTGGTGTATTGCTATGACTGACTTGACAGTGGTGTTTTAGGGAGAATTATGGAAGGACTTTGAAAGTTTAGGTAGAAAAGCCATTGAGTGTTCACCAAAGCTTGGTGAGCTGTTCTGTGGGAACACGGAGGAAAAGAGTGTTGAGAGAAATGCAGATGATGGAGGCCTGGCTTGTAAAGTTGCAGGGGGAAGTTTGAGAGTTAAAGACTTGGGGCCATTGCATACTTGTTATTTTGAATTAAGATTCTATGGATCTTATCAGCTGGGGCTGAAGAGTCATGATTAGCAAGGGACCAGCACCACTGAAGTAAAGCCTTTGCTTTACTGAGACAATTGATGTGGTCAGCTGGAGCTGAGAATTTAGCAGTGATTAAGAACAGACCAGCCCCATTGAGGTGAAATCTGAACAAGTGTTTCCTTAGAGTCCGCACACAAATGCTGTGTCCGGAGGTGGTCAATGCTGTAGTTTTACCTAGCAGCTGAACTTGGGTAGAGTAAGAGTCACCCAGATGGTACTGGTTTTAAAGGCATGAAGGGATCATGGAGAACAGCTGAGGCTCACACCGAGAGAAGTCAGGAGAAACCACTGTTGAAGGTGCAGCCTCAGTAGCTGTTGGAGGCTCGGGATTTAAGAAGTTAAGGCTCCTTGGTACCAGGGAGAGGGCCCAGGAGAGGCTATTGGTGAAAGTGTAGCCCAGTTACAGGAGAGAGACTCAAGGATTTTGGAGGATTTAGCACCATGAGCAGATCACCAAGACCAGCAGCAGCAGTGTAGTGGAGCCTGCCATAGCTTATAAGACAAGCTGTGCATACTGTAGAGGGCAGAGCGGAGAACTGACCCAAGCCCCTTGGAGCCCAGACACTGGACATTGACTTATTTACACTGCTGGAATTTGGTTTTGTTTTGATCTGATTGTGATTGCGCCCTGGTTCTTCCCTCTTAAAGCATTTAATTTACTTCTGATCTGATGTGAGTTCACAGCTGATAGACTCTGAACTTTTAAAAAGACTGGATTTCTGAAGAGACTGAATTTTAAACCATTTGAATTTGTAAAGATTGTAGGACTTTTTAAGTTTTTAAGATGTTTTATATTGTGATGTTTATACTACTGTGTAATCTTAGGGATGAACAAGAAAGGAAAAGTGGTGACCTGACAGTGATGTGTTTGTGTGTCAGGGTGACAAGAGGTCAGTGCTGGCTAGATTTATGTCAATTTGACACAAGCCAGAGTCCTTAGAAAGAAGGGAGCTTCAGTTGAGAAAATGCCTCTTTAAATGGCTGTAGGGCTATTTCTTAATCAGTGATTGATGGGGTAAGGTCAAGACCATTGTGGATGGGGCCATCACTGGGCTATTCCTGGGGTCTATAAGAAAGTGTGGTTAACAAGCCATGGGGAGCAAGCCGGTCAGTAGCACCCCTTCATGGCCTCTGCATCAGGTATCTGCTTGGCTTGAGTTCCTGTCTAGACTTCCTTGATGATGAGCAGAGCTTTGGAAATGTAAGTCAAACAAACGCGTTCCTCCACGACTTGCTTTGGCCATAGTGTTTCATCGCAGCAATAGCCAGCCTGACTAAGACAAGTTTGAGTATAAAGTCTCAGCACCAAAGACTCAGATGCTGGGAGTTGAATCCGTACTGGGTAGATTAAGTCATTGGGAAGAGATTTGACTGTAGACGGACGGGCTAATGATGTGATGACTCGTGAAGTGATAACATTATTGGCAGGTGGGTGGAGGAAGAGAGTTCCATGAGAACATGTTTGCAGGCTGTGTTCTGCCCTTGCCCCTATCCTCTCTGCTTCCTGGCTGCCTTGAGGTAGCTTCTGCCACATGCTCCTACTACCATACGTCCTGGCTTGCCTTAGGCCCAGAGCAATGGCTCCAGCCAACCTTGGCCTAAGACCTCTGAAAACATGAGCCAGATATAAAGTATTTCTGACTTATACAGAGAGAAAAGTATGCTGGTTCCCATTAGTACCAACAAATCCTCTTCATCAGCTATGGTATTTCCTTGAGACCCTGATTCGAAAAGTTAATGAACATTTTCATGATAAAAAAATATTTCTATCAAATTTTAGAAGTTGCAGGTTTTCCTCTTCAAATTTCTTTACTCTGATAACCATCTAAACAAACAAACAAACAAACAAACCCACTATACTCCCTGTTGGGGATAACTTTCATAATCACTGGTTCTTCGAAGACTGGCTGGTAGGTTGATTTCAGATTTTAGGCATTCCTAAGGACAAGCATAACTTAAATAATTGCATTTTTTGCTTTATAAAAATCATTTTTTAAACTATATGAAAAAACCTCTGTGGAAGTATCTGAGGAAAATCTATGTTGTACATGTTGTTCTGTGGGAGCTTGGTATTGTTTGTTTGTTTGTTTTCTTTTTGTTTTTGAGACAGGGACTTAACCAGTAGCCCAGGCTGACTCGGAATTCTATGTATAGCCCACGCTGGCAATGGACTCATAGTACTCCTCCTATCTCCATTTCCCAGAAGTTGGGACTGCAGATGGGGAGTACCAGACCTGGCTTGTGTTTTATACTTTTAAATGTAGTTTTATTTGCTAGCTTTCTTTAGGAAGAGTGGTAGAGGTGCCATTTTTTGGATCCTGCGACAGATTGTTATCTACACCTGCCAGAGGTAAATATGAGAGACTAGCACAAATTACCACAAGAGGTCATTATCCAAAGAAGGGAATATCAGGGTCAAGTTGGAAAGCAGGGTAAACCTTCATAAAATGTAGCTAAGAAGATTGGGAAGGGGGCTGGAGAGATGGCTCAGCGGTTAAGAGCACTGACTGCTCTTCTAGAGGTCATGAGTTCAAATCCCAGCAACCACATGGTGGCTCACAACCATCCATAATGAGATCTGATGCTCTCCTCTGGTGTGTCTGAAGACAGCTACAGTGTGCTCATATATAATAAATAAATAGATCTTAAAAAAAATGAGAACGAGGAGAAAAGATGTTTAAAAGGAAAAAAAAAGAAGAAGAAGAAGGTTGGGAAGTGAGAAGGGATCCAGTGGTTTGGAAAATAGATCCTGGAGGAAGAAACAATGGTGGACCTTATGCCTTTGAATGCTGGCTGTTCACATGAGCTGGCAACAGGCAGTCAGCAGGCAGAAGGCAGGATGGGCTTAAGGACACTGGAATTACCCACGGAAACGTGACAATGGTTTTGATACAATGGGAAAAAAAAGCCTTAATTCTCTTTAAATCTCCTGTTACATAAGAGGCGTACAGGAAGAGAGTTTTACTCTGAGCTTGTATTTTTCCAGAGTAGTCACAGCAGAAAGAAGAGAAAAGATTACAGAAGAAAGAGGAAAAGGAATCTAAGAGCTGGATCATTTCACCACAGAAGATTGGGCCCTGCTATTAGATTGGTCTATCTTGGAATGTCTTCCTGCAAGCAGCAAGTTGGACCATGAACTCAGAAAGACATCTGGAAATGGACATTGTATGTTACAGATATGTTCCTAATAAGAAATTGAGAGGAAGAGATGGAAATCAGACACTCTGAACTCTGTGCAACTCTGTGCTGTCACCTGAGCACAGTGACTTCCCAGGACCTTCCAAAGCTCCTTCACTGACACTGGCAACAGATAGGCAGTTTCCTGGAGTCAAATAAGAAAGCTGCCCGCTCTGGGTTTCAGGGTTATTCCTATCAAGGTTGTTCTATTCAAGAGATGTGCCTGTGGTTTTCCCAGAGCCAGATGGGTGTGGCTAACCACCTGTAGAGCTTGTTAACTGCTCCCTACTAATCATTCCCTATCTGGAGGTTTCATGGTTTAGCTGGCACCAGGATCATCTGGTCAGGATTGAGGTCCCCTTCTAGAATTTCTGGTGTTCTAGGTATGTGTATTTCTAATGTGCCCCTTGGAAGAGCTGTTGCTGCCAGCCTGGAGAGCACCTCTGAAGAAATACGGCCTTAGTACAAGCAGCAAAGACATTTTCTGTAGTCACACACTAAGAGGAGTGGGTCCCGTTCTGTGGTCCTAGAGGAGACTCACCTACCCCTGTGAGTGATAGATGCTAACTGTCTAAATTTTTCTAAAGGTCTGTGAATCATAGAGTCTCAAAGCTGGGCGTTCCCTCATGTGGCTAGATTTTCTAATTTTGTTCCTTTCACATTGATTGGGCGGTAAATGAATTTAGTTCCCCAACTCAGTGCTACTAGAATTTTGTGATAAAGACTCAGTCTTCCTCTGCAGCAAGCTACTCATCAATTGCCGAATGCTCACCTTGGTTTTCTTCTTCCCAAGTAAATATGGTGGCATGCAGAATACTTTAATACAAAACACTACAAATGAACAGGATGCTATTACGGTCAGTTCAGCTTCTGGACATCTCCCTCTTCAGAAGGATCACTACTTATTAATGGTAGCTTTCTGCTGGAGTGGTTGATTCTTGCTTTTTATCATGGGGGCTGCTTCCAGTTCCTGTTTATTTTCCTGTTCTAAAGTTATGGTAGCATATACAGAGCACAGAGCTTGCTTTTCTAATTTCTCTAAATAGTACAGTTAAGTGGCTTTATAATGTGCTCTCCAGTTCCAAAAACAATTTTACCACACACACAACAGAATCCCTTGACCCATCAAGAACAACCTCCTGCCTTCTTCATCCACTGATGACTTCTCATCTAAACTTTCCACTCTGTGAATTTGTCTTTTCTAGGTACTTCTCCCAAATGGAATCATAAAGCAATTGTCTTTTTTACACCAAGACTTTTTTTTTTTTTTTTTAAAGAAAGCATCTCAATATGTGGCCTACACATTGGCCTATGTGGCCTACACGTTGGCCTTGAACTTGTGACCCTCCTGCTCTACTCTCCTAAGTACTGACATGACAGGGCCCACCAGCTAGCCTGGCTGGATTCCCCCTTAGACCTGTGTGATCACACTTGTATTCTCTCTGGAGTCCTTTTCCAAAAAGTTCCTTTTATTTCATGACTTCCTCTTCCTCCCCCCGACCTCCCCTTCTCTTCCTTCTCTTTCTCCTTCCTTTTCCTTTTCTGCTTGCTCCTTCTCTTTTCTCTCCTCTTCTTCTTTCCCTGTCCCTTTTTATTGAGCCCATCTATATTTTTTCGTGTCTTCTACCAGCTACTGAATAGAATTTCATGCCGATTGTTCACCCTGTGACTCATATGCAGGGTCTCACCCACTCTGCTGTCATCGTGTTCCATAACCAGCTACAGCTAGTAGAGTTTTCCCAAACAGTTTAGGCATTTCAGAAATTCCCCAAGAGCTCTCTTTCTGAAAGTCATCTTTGAATGCTGAGCGATAGATTGCCAGATTGCCAGGCAGTAGGGGGAAGGTTAACTTTCAACTCTTCATCCCCTGGGCCTTATTTGCTAGGTAACTCATTTCTTTGACACTGCCATTTACATGGCTATTTTTTTTCTCAGCAAAAGAAGTAAATAAATGCTGGACTTTTGAGGCTATTTAAAGACCAGGAATCTTTAAATTACCTTTAATTGTACTTTGTTTCACAAGCTAGTGCCTCATCTGATAAGGGCAATGGAGCACAAATCTCTGCCAAAGGAGAAAAAAACTTACAGTATCTTTTCTAGATATGACTGGAACAGAGTGAGAGCCTAGCTTGTGGTTATCTCCGAGCCTGTGCAGCTTATCAGCTTAGTAACATTGTGTTAAAGTTACCTCCAAATAAAGGGAGCAGCACCGGCCAACCAAGAGAGCAAAGAAATCCAATGGCAACAATCTCCTTTCCCAACAAGCAGACACACTAACTACCATGGCACTCAAAGGCTCCTGTTCAACTGTTGCCTGCATTTAGCAGGATGCTATCAAGTATTCAGCTAATTGAAGTGTCTTGTCTCTGATTGTCTCATTACATACATTTTGTAACAGGGTTCAAAACAAGTCTAGAGTGTTAGTCTCAAACCCAGGAGAAAAGCTAACTGAGGTGCCTATTTAACATATCAAAGCAGACCTGGCCACCAGGTTTTCCCATCAACCCCCAGTCCCTACCGTTACAGTGCATGGCTGGCATTCCCTGGCCCTTACCCTAAATCTCACCAGCTCAGGGGCTAGGCTGCCCTTTTCCCAGGTGCCCTTCCCTATATAACCAAGTCATTTTGGATACCTGTACCCTTCTGGTCTCTGGCTCACCTCTCCCCCCTCTCTTCTTTCCTCTCTTCACGTGCCCCAGGTCAGGGTTGTGTTCACTCTGGACTCTCCTGGATGTCTCTGTCTCTGGCTATGCTCTCCTGCATATCTATGATAAAAATCTTCTCCATATTTTGGGAATAGTTATGTCCTTGTTTTTATTTCCTTGTCATTCACAGAGAGCCACTAATTTTTTTAGTTGCTTATTTGTAACCAGCAATTAGTGGATGATGCTTTAAAATTACTATTTTTATATTTTGGGGATAACCAACAGCTGTCTAATTAGATTTAAAGCCCATTCAACAGGAGGAAAATCCTATTTAGTTCTATAAACCTAGCCAACCACCTATGGCTGGTGAGATCCTAGACAATAGAAAGAGAACCTACTACTGACACTTTGGTAAATCAACAAATTCCCAACTGAATTCTAAGTACTCACCCTATACCCACCCCACCCACACCCCATGGCTATCTCCCCTCCCCCATCAAAGAAGCTTCTTTCTGCAACAGCCAGAGACCTGCACAAATACAGAGAACACCGACCATGGGACCCTGAGGCCCAGCCGGTATATCACAATACAACACAACTCAAGGCTCAGGGAAGATGGTGGTAGAGAGACCAGAAAGATTTATGATATTTATAATAGACAGAAACTGGAAACAACCCAGATGTCCCTCCACAGAGGAATGGATACAGAAAATGTGGTACATTTACACAATGGAATACTACTCAGCTATTAAAAACAATGACTTCATGAAATTCACAGGCCAATGGATGGATCTTGAAAATATCATCCTGAGTGAGGTAACTCAGTCACAAAAGAATGAACACGGTATGTATTCACTGATAAGTGTTTATTAGCCCAAAAGTTCGAAATGCCCAAGAGTCACTTCACAGCAACCATAGGGCTGAGTGTGAGGTCCCAGATGGAGGAGTTGGAGAAGGGACTGAAGGAGCTGAGGGAGTTTGCAGCCCCAGGGAGGGAGCAACAGCATCAACTGGTCTGACCCCTTGATGCTCCTGGAGACTGAATCATTAACCAAAGAATACACATGGAAGGACCCATGGTGCTGGCCACATATGCAGCAGAGGAGGGTTTTGTTAGCCATCAGGGGGAGCAGAAGCCCTAAGGCCTGAGGGTGTTAGATCCCCCAGTATAGGAGAATGCCAAGGAGGGAAGCCAAGAGTGGGTGGGTAGGTGGTTGGGGGAATACCCTCATAGTGGCAAGGTGAGGGGGTAATAGAGGGTTTCCAAAGGGAAGATCTGGAAAGGGGGAAACATTTGAAATGTGAATAAAGTATGAAAAAAAAAATCCACAGAACTCAGATGTCAGCTGTGAGGCAGTGTCTTCTACATAAGACAAGCTGCACTCACAAAATCTCAAAACTATGGTCACCAAACCAAGACCTCAGCAGTGGCAACGCCAATCTATGCGCACATGTGGATGGGGAAAATGTCATGGAAACCCCACCCTACATGAAAAGCCACAGGCAGTTGAGGGCTGAGAAAGGGAAACTCCGCCTTCTCCAGGGATGTGTGCCCAATGGTTTTCCAGTCACAAGTAGTCATCCCTGAAGTCAAATGTCCACTAAAGTGGCACTAATCTGATTCAATGGGTTGTATTTATATGTGTGTTTGTTTATCTCTGCAACAATAATAACTAAAGTGGCCATGCATTTGGGAGAGATTTGGAGAGGGATATGGGAGGAGTTGGAAGTAGAAGGAGGAAGGGGGAAATGATCTAGTTATATTTTAATTATTTGTATAAAGAAAACACTACGTATACATAAAAATGCTATTAGTTCCCTGCTTTCCACGTAACATCCCATGTACTCAAAGAACAGATGCTGAAGGATGTGTCTACTGGATTTCCAATGGGCTAAGCTCGCTTTTATTTTCTGGTTCAAACTTACTTAAGCAAGATGGTAAAAATAAGCAACCTTGCACATACCTGTCATAAGTCAGTCAGTCAGAAAATATGTTTCCAGACTTATCAGTCTTATACATAATATGCCTTCATCCTTGATATCATGTTCTCTGTCCATCATTATACATACAGAAAGTTATGCTGAAAATGGCTCAGGCTACATGATTTAAGAATAAAGAGATGACTGTAAAGCTAGGCCTTTGGTCCCTTTGCTTTTCTTCAAGTTCTGCTCCATTAAGGACTTGAGCTGAGCATGGTAGCATGTGTCTATAATCCCAGCACCAGGGAGAGAAAAAAATACCATTAGAGCTATGTTTAGTGGCATCTGCCTGTAATCTCATGATCAGAAGACAGGACATTTTAGAGTGGCATTTGTCCTATGTACGTACACACATGCATGCATATGTGAGCACACATACATACACCACCCTACATACACCAAAGCCAAAGCCTTGACCAAAAGCAATTGACTTCAAAGCAATGACCGTTGAAATGGTCAACCCATATTGTTGCTAAATTTTTTTAAATAGAAGTTTAAAAGTGTTAATTACATGGTAATATATTTGTGTGCATTCATGTGGTGCTTACACAGGCCACAGCACAAGTGTGCAGGTCAGAAGACAACAATGTTCAGGATTGGTTCTCTCCTATTATGCAAGTCCTAAGGATTGAACTCAAGTTGTCAGGTTCTGTAGCAAGCATCTTTACCTGCTGAGCCATCTTGCAGGCCTCCAAATGGGAGTTTTTAGAAAATATTCAAAAGAAAGACATTTTTAATTATTTATATGTAATACCTTGAGAACTAGAGATCTTTTTGATCAAATATAGTTAAGCAGATTTCAAAGGATCTTAGTTAATTCTTGTATAGTGGTTCAAAAGAAAATGGCTCTACAGGTACATATACATGAATGTTTGATCCCTGTTTTTTGAAACTGTTTGGGAAAGATTAGGAAGTATGGCCTTGTTGGAAGAAATATATCAGAGGTTTTAGAGACTCGTGTAACTCCCAGTGCTTCCCCCAACTCCCCATGTGTGTCTATGTGAATGTGTGTATGTATGCGTGTGTGCACATGTATGTTTGTGTGTGTGGGTGTGTGCACGTGCGTGTTCATGTGTGTGTATATTGTGGTTGAAGATCAATATGTAAGCTCCCAGCTGCTATCTGCCTCTGTCATCATTAACTCTCACCCCCTGGAACCATAAGCCAAATTAAACACTTTCTTTTGTAAGTTGCCTTGGCCATGGTGTTTTTTCACAGCAATAAAAGAGTGACTAAGACACCTTGTTTCAAATTCAAAGAGTAGAGAAAGCTCTTATGGAGTGCTAAGAATTTAACAAGACTAGGAGGGAAATAAAGTGAATATACAAATATTGTTAAAGCAGAGTGGGTAAATGAGGAGGGATGCGCATGTGGCTTAGATTTTTCAAGGCCTACTTTTAAATGATGGTCCTTAAATGCTTTAGCCTCCCTTCTAGTCCCCCACCCACCAGAAGCAGTGGGAAAGAAAGTTTATTAGGATACAGGGGAAGTGGACCTGTTTAGAAATGGTTCTTTGGAGCAAATCTCATTTGTGTTGTCAGGAAATCAGCAGTTCAGTTCACAGGTCAGCAGCAGCAGCTCGATCCACTCACAGACATTTCACAGATACATTAGCAGTCCAGTTTAGTGATGTTGGGATAGCAAATGCAAATCAACCATGGTAGCATGACCTAGTAGAGAAAGCCAGGCCTCAGCCAAACTGGCTAAAATCAGCAGGAGAGGCCAGGATGACCAGGGAGGCCAGGAGAAGTTCTCAGCTGTACCTCTCTCACAATGAAGTGAAGATCAGCTGACAGGAGAGATTGAGAAGAGTTGCAGAGCTAACTCTTCAGTGTTTCCTGTCAGTTAGAAATCTCTGGAGGAGCTGAGTATATGCTTCTCATCCCAGCACTTGATAATTAAGGCAAGAGGATTGTTGTAATTTTTAAAAAGATATTTGTTTGGTTTTTGAAATGTAGATAAGTATTTTACCCGAATGCATGTCTGTACACCTCATGTATGACTAGTGCCCAGAGAAGCCTGAAAGGGTGTTCGAACTGGAGTTACAGACCCAGAACTGACCTGAACCTGGAGTTACAGCCAGTCATGAGCTGCCTCATGAGGACTGGGAACTGCACTGTGGTTCTCTGTAAGAATAGCAAGTACTCTTAACCTTGGAAGCAACCCTCTGCCCTGGGTTGCTGTAATATTAAGACCAGTCTGTGGTAAATAGCAAGTTCAAGGCAAGCCTAGCCTGTATAGTACAACCCTACATAGAAGGGAAGGAAGGAAGCAAAGGAGGAAGGGAAGAAGAAAGAAAGGAAGGAAACAAAGGAAAAAGGAATAAAGGAATGCAGAAGTCATGAAAAACTGTTTAAAATTGCTAGTCTCATACTCTATTTACTGAGTCTAGGATAGGTCTTGTTTTGTTTTGTTTTTTTTTGTTTTGTTTTGTTTTTTGTTTTTCGAGACAGGGTTTCTCTGTGTAGCCCTGGCTGTCCTGGAACTCACTCTGTAGACCAGGCTGGCTTGAACTCAGAAATCTGCCTGCGTCTGCCTCCTGAGTGCTAGGATTAAGGACAGGTCTTCAAATCTGTATTTTAGAACAAATTCCCAGGTACGATGTGTGTGTGTGTGTGTGTGTGCACGTGCACATGTATGTGCAGCTGTGTGTATGGCTGTGTGTATGGAGACCAGAGGTCAGTGTACTGCTTTCCACCTTAGTTTTTGAGGCAAGGTCTCTCACGGAATCTAGAGCTCACTGATTTGTCTAGACTGGCTGGCCATGGGCTCTAAGAGGTCCACTTGTCTCTGTGTCTCCAGCGATGCGGTTACAGATGTGATATCTAGATACTTACTTTAGGTCTGGAGATCTAAACTCAGTTTGTTTGCACAACAGTTGCTCTGCACCATAGGTAGTTCTGATACTGCCATGTCAGAAGCAGAAAAACATGATTCCAGAGCAATCAAGAAGAAGCTAAGTGTTCAGCACAGAAAGGGAAAATAATCAGGTATGAGGGGCAACAAACTGAAGAACATTTTAAATAACAGTAACTCACTTTCGCTTTTTACAAAAAAATTTTAGTCGTTTCAACTTTGCTAATGAGATTAATTCTCAAAGACTCTAAAGAATCTGCTGAGAGTCACAGAGCTAACAACTGGCAGAGGCAGGCTGAAGGTCATGGACTCTAGAGCCTTAAATTAACTGCTAGAGTTTCCAGTAGGATGCAGCTCATCCTGTGTGACATAGGCAAAGCCTGCAGTTAATTTTTGGAGGCCTTAGATGCTATGGGAAGGGCATTTGTACTTAGTATGTCTATAGAGAGGTACCGGAATTTTTGAGCAGGGTTGTTTATTTAGTAACAATGTATCATTATGGTGGGAAGAAGAAATTGGAAGCCCAAGCAGAAAGAATCCAGGGAAAAAACAAAGGCCTTTTAGCTTCGGTCATTTGATGGCTACAGAGGTTAGAACTATTTTGTGGCTAAATAAAAACGATGCCTTCCAACTTGCCACCAGCTGAGATTCCATGACTCAAAAGATTTGACTGATGAATCAAAGACTTAACCAAACAAAGGTAAATGTCAGAGATCATTATTTTTTCCATCATGACACAATGCAGATCAGAACTAACAGATATTATCATCAAAGTTGTAGAAACTACAATATTGTTTTGGCTGTGGTAAGGGTAACAAATCGACAGAGGTGCATTTAGAAATTAAATTTTGAACAGTCCCCACCAAAGGTGCTGAGTATTTTGCAAAAACAATATGAAACCTTGCTAAAGGAAGCAGCATGTGGACATGTGCTAAAGGGACATGTGCAGTAAAACTACAGAAAAAGAGAGGAGCATCAATGGATAGCATGTACACAGGATGATGAGCTAGGAGGGTGGAGCACCAATAGATAGCATGTACACAGGATGATGAGCTAGGAGGGTGGAGCACCAACAGATAGCATGTACACAGGATGATGAGCTAGGAGGATGGAGCACCAACAGATAGCATGTACACAGGATGAGCTAGGAGGACTGGAGGAGGCCCACAGTGGCTGTATTGTCATAGCCAGGTATAACTGAATGAAATCACCACTCTTTAATGAAGAAAATTGGAAGGGATGCTGAAATAGATAACTCCAAACTGTTCGTCACTTACAGTGGATGTATGAATGTATGCATGTATTTACTTAATTTAGCTAGAGACTCTAATTTATTCCTGAGTGTGGGCTAAGTCATCAACAGTTCTTTTTTTTTATAAATAGAACAGAATCTCTGCAGTGTTGTTACCCAGAGCCAGGTGGGCCCAGAGAACAATTATAGCTAAGGTCTCTTATATCCAGAGTGGAGAGACTAGAGCGGACATCTCTGTGAGTGACGGCTCAAGCAGAAGAAACATATGGTGAGATGTAGTCTAACCCTGGACCGTGGCTTCAGGGATGAATGACTAGGTCAAGGCTAGCCAGGAGAATCCAGTTGAGCTCTGCAAGCTGTTCTATGCTGTAATGAGAAGGTTTTCCGGGAGAGGAGCCTGCCAGGCTCTGACGGCTTGCAGGAGATAACACGCAGCATTTTGCAGTTGCTGTGCAATTATCCAAACTACCTCACGAACTCATCACCTTAACTCATCACCAGGCAGGCAAGGCAAAGCAAAACGCACAGGGAAACGCTTTTAACGGCAATTTGTAGCAAAGATGTTTGGAATAATAGCACATTGCTTGTTACCACTGGCTTTTGTGTTAATCACCTAATTGCAAATTGGCTTTCCTTAATGTCTGGATACCATGGAAATAATCCTACACTTTCTGTGTCCCTTGTATCTTATTATTTGAATTTATATAGAACAAGCCTGCACATACAGATTTTAAAAGAAATTCTGGAGGAACTAAATCCTTTTTTGGGGGGGGGGGCAGGGAAATCAGACCAGTGAATCATAAAGTTGCAGCTTGTATCCATGGCTCGTAGACAGGACAGAGTATAAAAGGAAAAGGAAAAAAATATAAGTGAGTGTGGTAAACTTGCTTTGGGAGGCTGAAGCAAGAAGGTCAGGAATTTGAGGTCAGCATGTGCTACATAAGAACTCTGCTCAGAATTAAACAAAAGAAAAAGCAAACAAAAACAACAAGAATGTGTTCTG
The DNA here is from genome assembly GCA_019843965.1 of Rhynchomys soricoides. Lineage (NCBI taxonomy): Eukaryota > Metazoa > Chordata > Mammalia > Rodentia > Muridae > Rhynchomys > Rhynchomys soricoides. The sequence continues at coordinate 5,393,562 of JADRCH010000115.1, read as the reverse complement.
AGAAAAATAAACTTTATTCACAGAAACCTACACCAAACTCAGTGAGATGATATTGCTGCCTTTGAAGACATTTGTCCATTCTGCGCCTTTCTCTTTAAACAGTAAACCTTCTTTTGGGTGCTGCTGAAGACAGGGTCTTAGTAGCCACTAGCCTGGTATCTGGCAACCCTTCTGCCTCTGCCTCCCAATCCTGAGATTCATCAGAGAAATAACTATTCCACCATTTTGGGGCTAAATTTGAAGCAAGTTTTATTAAATATTAATTACTGACCAAGAGATGGATTTTGTTCAGGACTGCTCCTTGGAATTTCCCAGCTGAGTGGCCCTGAGACGTGTGTTGCAGGGGGTTATAAAGAAAAAAAAAAACCCTTAGGCCACCGTACTTTCCCATGAGGCTTTTGTTATACTCCAAGAACTACAACTCCCAACATTCCAGGAGGCTACCTGTTCCTTGGGCAGGTGGAGCTTACAGGTTAATTTTGGGTATTATACATGAGCTGCACATGAGCCATGTATCTGATCTAAGAGATAAGCTAATTGATACACTTTGCTTGCTGTAAAGGTGACAGATGAAGTGAGTGGTGGCTCAGTGATTAAGAGCACTTACCACCCCTGCAAAAAATTGGAGTTTCTAGCTCCCATGTTTAGTATCTCACAACTACCTGCAACTATAACTCTAGGGGATCTGACAATCTTCTGGCTTCCATGGGTGCACATACACAAACACACACTCAGATACATAAATTGAAAACAAAATATTTTCTCTGTTTTGTTGTTGTTTATTTGTTATTTTGGATAAGGTCTCTATTGTGTAGCTCTGTTGTCTTGGAACCCAGAGACATAAATCTACCTTATTCTGCCTCCCTAGTGCTGAGATTAATGGTGTACACTACCACCACATCTGTCCCTTTTTTTAAGAAAAAGAAAAGATGACCTCCATTGTCCATCCACTAATGAAACAACCACTGTGGTGGCAGACACCTTTAAACCCCAGCACCCAGGAAGCAGAAGTAGGTGGATCTCAGTGAGTTTGAGGCTAGTCCATCTATATAGCAAGTTCCAAAACAGCCAGGATTACATAGAGAGACCCTCTCTCTAACTATAGAAAGAAAGGAAGGAAGAAGGAAAGAGAAAGAAGGAAAGAAAATGGCCACTGGCCAGTGGTTGTTTATGGAATTTGTTAATGTAAAAATCTAACGTGACATTCTACATGGTCATCCTTAGTCCTTATGTATATGACGTTCAAAATACACAAATATATAGTAAATTGACTTGAATAAAAAGGGTCTAAGCAAACTAGTTGGAAGTAAGCTCCTCCTCCTCCCCCTCTCCATCCTCCCCTCCCTTTCTCCCTCCTCCCCCTCCTCTGCCTTTCATATGCTCCTCTAGCATATGATCAATTAAGAAATTCATACAATCCTCCAGGTAAGACACAAAGAAGAAAGCTCTCGCTAATCCTAAAATAAATGGCATAGATGTTTTGCAATTTTCTTCATTCTGTTTTCAAGATAGTTGTATCTGAGGTTTTGGCTTTGGCAACAGCAAAGAGACCTAGAAAGAAAGAAAGAAAGAAAGAAAGAAAGAAAGAAAGAAAGAAAGAAAGAAAGAAAGAAAGACAGACAGACAGGAAGGAAGGAGGGAAGGAAGGAAGAAAGAAAGAAAGAGGAATTTGCAGCCTCGAATCTCTGGATTAGTCTTATCTGTCCACACTATCTGGAGAAGCAGGAAAAGTCAGTTTTTCCACTCAGTTTTATCAGTTATTTTCCCAAGGGTAAATCCATCCAGTCTTTCTAAAGCCAGGTTTTGCAGCTTGCACTGCCTCTTCACCTCAGGATTATGTTCACTGCAAAGCCCTTTAAGCCTCTAGTAATGTCTTAGAAACGTAAGGGTGTATGTTCACCCAGAACACCACATCCACCACAGCCTCACAATCTGTTTAAATCACTCCAGTCATTGGACAAGCAAGGACAGGCACCTGTGTCCCAGCGTGCCGGGCAGAGAGTCAGAGCTGAGCAGAGCGGGCTGTTCACTCTCTTGAGTGTTTCTGTTTTCTCAGGGGGTGTTGAAATATTGCTCTTGTGACTGACTGCAAAGGGGGAAAAAAAATCTGTAGAATAAACAGTTCCCATGTGTCCTGTTTCAGATCCGTGTTGGCATGTGCCTCTGCGGCCACTCCAGGGTTCATCTGGAGTAGGTTCCCCTGTGTCATGATTGATGCAAGCTGAATATGCAGAAGTGCCTTGTCTCTCACTCCACCACCCAGGCTACACCACAAGGAGTTAAAGCTTTTTCTCTCTACACAGGGAAGCAGTACCCCAGCAAACCAAGCTACAACTGCTTCTCTAGAACTGGCTGGGGGATCCCTAGGTAGATGTGATGATCTCATAGTTTTTTTCCACAGCTATCACGTGAGAGTTATCAGTAGTTCTTAGGATCTAAATTTTCCAGATCCTGACAATAGCCATGATTTGGGTTGAATTAACCTTTTAAGCTATTTTGTTTCTTAGATTCTTGAAGCCATTGCACAATAAAAGTCCAAGCTGCTAACCTGTTTTGCAAAGCCTCACGGCAGGTGATTCTTGCAAAGGTCTTTTCCAGGCTCAGCTAAACTCCCCTGCTTGTATGGATTAGCACACTTGATCACAGCATTCCAAGGAGGGAGTGGTCTTAGTAAGCTGGAGTGTTCTATGGTAGCCACGTTATTCCTTACAATAGAGCAGATGTAGTAAAGTATGGTTCTCATTTAAAGGGATATCACAGTTCATTATACAAATTTACTCTGAACTAAATTTCAATTCACTTAGTGCATATTCTTCAAAAACTCCTATCATAAAGCATCTTTCCAAATTACAGTTACGGCAGCCATTTCTGCTAACATTGGAGTCTGAGAAAATTATCATTTAAAGAACTGTTTTGTTTATATTCTGGACGAGAGGAGAATACCGTCTTTCATGTAGAAAGTGAGAAAGACTATGGTAGTGTTTCTGGTGGCTGTATTTTAACTTTCTGTATTGTCCCATCTCAACAGTACATTTCCTATGATTCTGTCCATTAACATGAGGTGGGATCCCTTTCTCTATACTTAGGATAGTCCAGTTTCCTGGGAAATTATGTGAGGATCATTCTACTTCAAAAAGTTAGTATATAGTGCTCTATGTACCGCAAACCAGAATAGTAGCAAAAGCGATATACGTTTGGGAGTGTCCCTATAGAGGATCTCTTGTCCGGTAGGTACCACCCCGTTTTTGCCAGTCTGACTTAAAAAGAAACACACAACGCACAACATCATTAGCTTGTAAATGCCTTTACACAGACAATTTATATCCATCTACTTCCATTTAATAAACACCTGTTGAAGTCCCACTTTGAGCTAGGCTTAGCAGATCAACTGAAAAACAGAGGTATAATGTAGTTATTAAAAACATGGATTTGGGTGCTGACAGCAGGGTGAGGGTCCTATTGCTGGCAGACAAATTGTGCAGTGTTGAGCAGTTAGCTGGACTTCTCTGTGCCTTATTCAGCTTTCAAGTAAGGACAATAAACTGTTCTACAGGGACAGAAAAATCAGTTACCATCTTCATCACATTTAGGGTAGTGCCCAGTATATATTTTAGTTATTAGTGGTGCTGAGAACATAGCTCAGTGATAGGTCCTTTACCTGATACGGGTTAGGCCTTGGATTCTAGACCCATCACTGCAATAAGTAAATAAGATAAGCATAGTTTCAATAGACTATTTTCATTCTGAACTCTCACTGTGAAATCTGTATAGTTCCACCCCACCCCCCCAGTTACTTCTTGTTAGATTTTAAGTAAATTTTCAGGAGAGCTTTAAGAAAGAGATGAGGATATATGAGTGGTGTGAAGTGTAGTTGGTTGGCTGTAGTGATCATGCCTGTAAAAAAATCTCACTGTGAGATATAGTATTTTCCCCCTCTGGTATCATTCAGCGTGTTTCCAGCACTACAAGTGCTAGTTAGTATGGGTGACGCTTCTAGCTGGGGACCAGCTAGACTTCTCCATGTTCCATGACAAAAGTGGTGTCTTCAGCAATAGGGCCTTATTCTCAGATTGCCAAAGGTAACCAACAGCCTTAGCAATCACCTGTGCTGTGCGGGGAGGTGGTCTATGAGACCCCTTTGGCCAATGACCAACATGATGTCACCTATTCCTGCAACTGGAGATTTTACTTGGTGGCTATATGATGTTGTCTCTCTCATGTTATGGCTCAGTTACAAACCCTGCAACCTATAAGCTGGTACAATGGAGTAACTAAGCAGTTTTGGATTGAATCTAAGGCCCACCCCATGAGATGGAATCCATACTTGACACTGGTAAGTGGTCAAGAACCTGAGGCTAGATAGGTCATGGGCCCTAGAGGAAAACCTACCATTATTATTCTGTCGATGGAGCATGGCAACAAAATGACTCTTAATACCATATTGCTATACCCATAGATCAGGGCATCACCCAGCCCCCATTAGAGAAGTTTTACATCACAGCAGATGACAATTAGCACAGAGACCCCAACTGGACAGTGTGCAGAGAATGAGAGATTTTGAGACATTCAAACCTAAAAGGTCTTCATCAAATCCCTTCCCTCAAGGCTTGAGGATCTATATAAATGTTGAAGTCAATGGAGATGTAAGGGTTTTAAGAGCCATGGTAGATGATGCCAAGAAAACAGCATCTTCTAGAGACAGCAGTGCTGATGCTCACCATGAACTCACTGGGACTGTGACAGCATGGGCCAGAAAGACACAAATTCAAGCCAGAGAGAATCCCAGCACCAAGAAAAGGAAGTGGACACAAACTCTACGCCCTACTCAGAAGCTATTTGCAATTTATACCTGCTAGGAAAGGGAAAATCCATTTTCTCCAATGGCACGACCCTGGATATAGCAACTATACTCCAGCATAAAATAGAGTCCATGATTTTTTTGAGTGCTTTGTTTGTTTGTTTAACTGTTTCAATTTTTGTTGTTACTGGTTCATTTTTATTTTTAGGTTTTGTTTCTCTTTGAAAGAGAGAGGAAAAAAAGAAAAAAAACGGATTTAGGTAGGGAAGGAGGTGGAAAGAGTCTGGGAGGAATAGGAGCAGGGGAAGAATATAAAAATATAGCTTATGATTTTTTTAAAAAGTAACAACAACAGCAACAGCAACAGAAAAAGCCTTCACTGTGGCTTAAAGTTAAGTGTAGCATTGTTCTCCGACTTAGACATGAAAACCTCAGGCTCATTGTCTAGTTGCCCTGTCTTTTGCATAAATCACCACCAAGGCCATGGATGTAGACTTGAATCTTCATTAGAATAGAGTTCTCTCTTGACTCCCGGTTACAAACAGTCTTGCAGCAGTCATTAGGACAAGCAGAAACCAAAAAAACCTTATAAACAAATAAGGCTTAGCATAATTGAAAGAAACATGTGGGCTTAATTCTCCCAGGCCAGCTTCCTCCACCTGATAGGGATGCAACAACAGTTTTAGAGCTTTCAAATGATAGGACATGGAGGCTTGGCTTAGACTGTGAAAGATGAAGCAGTATTATTGGCCCATGCTGAGTTATGTGTTAATCCCTAGGGCTGTGGTTAGAAATAGGGTTTATATCGAGTAGAAGGAAGAGAGTGGACAAGGAGGTTAAAACCCATTCTCTTTAGCTTCCCCTAGACAAGGTAGCAACCCACACGGCATATACATGTGTAAAATATATATTTCAAATTCATTTACTTATAAATAAGGTTGAATACATGCTCCAAGCAATACCTTAAATATTTTGTATTTTGTAGCCGACATCCTAGCATCTGAAATTTCATTCATATTTTTAATGTTTTTCAGAGATTTGTGGGCTATAAAACAAACAGGAGAGTTAGAATCCCCCACCATTGCTTTCTATGGTGGCAAGCTGTTCTCTGATACCTGTCAGTCTAAAATTCAAGAGCCGAATGAAAGTTAGCAACCTGCCCGGCATTTGTCATTGCTTGCAATTTTATAAGAGCTTCTCTTAGCCCATCCACGGGGACACTGCGTATCTGCCACCTCATAGATGAGGAAACCAAGGTTCTAACTTGCACTGGGTTACATATTCCATTGGCAATAGAACATGAATTGGCTTTTTTTGTTTGTTTTTGGTTTCCTTGTCAAAGTTTCCACACATTTTGCCGAACAGAGTCAGACAAGGGTATTTGCTTTTCAGCTTGGGGGCAATAGGGCATTGATTAGACTGTGACCGGAATGGAGTCAGTGTGTGCCTCGACACACATTGGATCCATAGTCCTTGCTCACATCAACAAGTGAACGGTGGTCAAGGTGGAGGCTAGAAAGGTTCTAGGCAGCAATGAGCTCTCCCACCCAGGTTGACTTGACCGCACCCACCGGGGCTGGCATCATTCTAAGGACCGGCTGAAGGAAGCTTTTCCTTGTTTTCTTTCCTGATTCAGACTGCCAGATCCTTGTGTTTGATTTTAAATTGATTTGACAGCACGTCCTGTTTACTTGGATTAGCTCACAATTATTCTTTTTTGTCTGCTGTTCTACTACACAAGGCTTACTTCTTCATACCTGACCGGATGCTGATCATGTCCTTTATGTGTTGGAGTTTGTTTAGTTCTTGCAGATACATTTCGCAACTGTATTTAACAACTCTAGTCAGTCTGTAGGATGGAGGAGTTAGGACACGGTGAGCAGCTCTTCTGCCTGTTAGCTAAACAGTTCATTCTGTATTAAGTAGTACTTAAAACTACTGTAAGTCTCAGATTCACTAATGAGATAACTTCTAATGTTCTTGATGGCAGTGTTTGATTTTCCAAATCAGAACGCAGGGCAGTGAATATGGACCAGAGAAAACAATTTTGCATAGATTCTACTTCTGCTTCAAAACTGAGAAGGCATTGACCAAAGCCCTGAGAAATTTGAACATAAAGCTTATGCCCCGAAAGAATCAGTGAAACCAGTTTTTAAAATGACACCCTACTTCCAAAACAGGCAGCAACAGAAGTTATTCAGAATTGGCGAGTTCTTTGCAATCAGCATGAAAGATGAGATTCATTTTGTAATTTTCCCTTCAGAGTCCTAAGTTCTTTGTAGAGAATTGAATTTACGTTTGATAAAAGCAAGAGGCTGACTTACTGTATAAGTCCTGGAAAATTTCCATGTGCCATCTGTGGGACTGTTAAAAGTCAATTAATGAAAAGCTTAATCGGTGGCTGCCTATGTGGGCGACTCAGTAATCTACCTCGTCTGTTATGTAACTGTACGTGTAAACACGGGGCTATCTAAATGCTGGCCTCATTTGTAAAGGAAAGAGGAAGGTTACTTCTACATTTGATCTGACTTTTAGAGTCTCACTCATTGTATTCTTCTGGTGTGAACACATTCACGTCTCTTGGTGGTCTGTGGTTTGGGTATCTTCCCTTTAATATTTTATAGTCTTAACACATGAGCCATGCTTGAGGTAGGACTTAGCCTCTTGCTACTCAGCCACATCATTTCCTCCTTCTTATTTTCTCTGATCAATTCTCTTTATGTGATTTGTTTCCATAAAATCTCACACACTCTGTTTTTTCCTCATTCTTTATATTCTTCTTCTTTCATTCTCATGACCTCTTACGGGCCTCTCTGGATGCTAAGGGGTGGAGGTAAAAGGGGAGGCATGTGCGGGTGCTGTCGGTCAGGCTTTTGGTGTCCTGAGTCATAACTTTCTGGGCATTAATTCTGATAATGTCTCCATGTATAGAGAAAATGCCTGTCTCAGATGGTGCTTAAAACAATTCCGAATCCTGTAACCCACATCATTGTTCTGAAACTTTTATGGGTTAGTTATAGTTTTCATAAGCCTGGATTTCTGTATAAGGGAAAGGAAAAAATACCAAACTACTGGTGTTTATTATCAGGTCTGAGAACTGGTTTATAGAGAGTTACTTAGCAGGAGAAGAGCCAAGTCATGCCTGCCTCTGGGTGAAACTGCTCATTGCTCTTCTGCCACTCTGAGTTTCAACAACTCCAAGCATAGACACTCTGTCTGTGTGCATGGCAGTCTCCCAAATCCTACCCAATCGCTCCCTGAGCCTTGGGTTCCTGTTTTACTTTTTTTTTTTTTTTTTAATGTTTTGAGCCTCATTTGTCTTTTATTTATTTATTTATTTATTTATTTATTTATTTTTCTCCTTTGCCCTCACCAGGTCTCCAACATCACTAAGGGTTTCCAGAGATTATGGAGAATGGCAGAGTTAAAAGCTTAACTTCCATTTTCCTATAAAGAACCAAGGCCCAGTGCCTACTGCCTGTGGCATCTGTTCCATGATGCTGTTGTAAATGCTATTTTAAGAGAGAAGGTGTTTGTCCACTGTCTGTCCATAGTTCTGATGGGTCTAGGGTTCTAGACTAACCTATATCCTGTCTTGGCCAAAGAGGGAACCCAGCACGCTCAGTACTGAGCTTGCCCTGCTCTGAGTCCCAGCTCAGCCTGTCACTTACCGAGTTTTTCCTTTGTGAACCACTCGGGTTAGTATCCCTCAAACTTCAAGTTCCTCCATCTTTATTTCAAAGGTGATCACCTACAGTAGCTCCAATGTGGTTTATCTACTCAAATGGTTTCAGAGTGGTCCCAAGGTACTAACAGATTTTATCTTCATGTGAGAGAGCATTACTGTGCACACATCGTTCTTGGTACAAAGAAATTTTATGGCTCTCGTCTAGATGCCTATGCAGTTTGTTCTTTTTTTTTTTTTTTTTTTCTAAAATAGGACACCAGCGATAATCAATACCAGGACTGGAGTCATAAGTGAAATGAAGTGTCATCATCCATCACTTTAAACTTCCTTCATGAGAGAGGAAAGGGGAAAAATTGATCTGTGGTAAGTTTTCTGCTATAATAGACAACAATCTGATGATTTTTAGGCATTGGGGGAAAAATTAAAGTTTGTTTTCAAGCACAGGTGGGATATTACATTAACCATGCAAAGTTTCCAAACTAAATTTCTTTGATTTTAATAGTAAATATTAGCTAATCATTAACTACATGCCTGAGGATACCAAGCCAACCAAATGCACAAGTGAATAGTCACAGTTCCACTCTGTCGCTCTGAATACGATGTCATTCCAGCTTCTATGTTTGCTGCTTCCTGAGGCAATGGCTAGGGCTCCGTATGTTAGATGTTGCTAATACTGAAATTGCTTGGTGCCATAGAAGCAGCATTTACCAGTTCCTTTGTTGTTACTCTAATGTCCTTTGCACAGATAACAAATAAATCACATGGCTTTGACTGTGGATCTGCCAATATTTTATTTCCTTTAAAACAAAAGAATATGATGGTTATTTTTAAAAAAGGAACAATTATAGCTTAGTATCAGTCACTAGTTTTAATAGCTTCAATCAATGTAAACTTACTTAACTTTTCAGATTCAATAGGAAAAATGTTATGTTATATTTGATGTGAGGAGTAAGAGACTTACATTGTGCCTTAGGCTGGTTCAGAATATTTTTGTGTCTCTATGACACAACTAGATTCAACAGAATATTAAAATGTCTGGATTTGTGACAATAACTTTTGGAAACATTATTACATGGCAGAAGCCATTTTGTTCACATTCCACAAAGGATGATCTTTTTGTAAAGTTTTTTTGCACAGGAGAGCTTTGGGGCTCTTCCAAGGTGAGTCATGTCTTGCCTGACTGTTCTATGAATTAGTTACTTGGGAAATAATGTAAATAGCTCTTGCAGTGTGACCAGTGGGGGCAACTAATGCGCATAGTGTTGAACATGCAGCAAGACCTGGCTAACTCAGCAGTCTGGGGTGATTGGTGATTCCGTGAAGGCAGAGGTGATGAGCTCACTGAAGGGTATGTGTGTAGCAGCATGCCATGCTTGCAGAGGCTGGGTCCACATTTTAGCTCTGTAAGAGATCTACAGAGGGTAGGAAAGAGTAGCCTGAATTTTTTACTACTCATAAAAAAATAATCTCAAAACTTCCCAAGCTCTATAATACATCATGTAGCAAACAGTGAGATGTACTCTGCCTTGTGGTTTCCTTGATATTTTTCACATAGGATAAGCTCAGCTCTCTAGACCCCTAGAATACATGGATTTTTCTTTTTTTTTTTTTTTTTAAAAGCACCAAGCAAACATCAATACAGCAGTAGGAAGAGGAAAAGAAGGAGTAGAAATGGTCCTCTGAGGCTTTGCTTCAGACTATGCTTGCAAGTAGGAAGAGCTGGTGTTGGAAGTCCTCCTGAATCCCCCCCCCCCCCCAGCACTCTTTGTTCCCCTTTCAATTCTGAGCAGAACATTTTTTTTCATTTTATGTATTTATTTTTATGTGCGTTGGTGTTTTGCCTACATGGATGTCTGTGTGAGGGTATTGATTGGATCCTCTGGAACTGGAGTTACAGGCAGTTGTGAGCTGCCTTGTGGGTGCTGGGAACTGAACCTAGATCCTTCGGGAGACCAGCCAGTGCTCTTAACCATGAGCCCTCTCTCCAGCCCCAGAACTTTCTGAGTCTCTTTTTCTCTAGTAGAAAACCATGCTCCAGGCCTACCTGCCCTCTACACCCCTTCCAAGTTGGCAAATTAACTTGGATTCCAGCTCCATTGGTGTGTAACCTATGACAAGGTCTTTGTCCCTGGTAGCCTAATCTATACAGAAGTGAAACCATGGGGTTCTTGAGAGAATTAAACAAAGGTAGCTATTAAATGCCTTACACTGTTCCTGCTACATGTTAGCAGTGCAATATATGCTACTGAGTTTTGGTTTTCATTCCCCACCTCTCCCCTCACTGGGCTTTTCTTTGGCTGGCACATACAGATTGAATACACAAGTGAGAATTGTGTACTGTTCAAGTATAAAGGGATTTAGGAGAGATATTAAGTGGAATTTTTAGGGTACTGTTCTACATAGCCTCAGATTCCCCCAGGGCATCCTAAGACCCATGACCTTCTCTGACCAAAGAAATTCTACTACTATCAAGTTTGAATAATGGATTTTTTTGGTTAAGATTTTATTTTGGAAATTGAAAACTAATACCCTCTATTCGTCCTACCACCATTTAAAAGAGTTTGAAGTGACACTTTGGCAAATTCTTCATCTTACTGATGAGGAAAATGAGACCCAGAGAGATTAGAGATTGAAGTTTTTGCCTCCTGCCTTTTACCTACTAATTGCTGGACCATTGCCCTGCTTCGGGTATGTTCTCCTGACCTCTTTAAGGACACTGGACAAGACTCTGGATAGCTTTATTCAGTAAGGACTCACTGAGTTTAAACACTTCCCTCACAATTAACTGTTTAGCACTAATTCTCCTGTGAATGCTGCTATAATTCTTACTAGAATATTGATGCTCACAAAGATTCTGTTTCATTATTCAATGGATTCAGATCTCCCAAAAGCAAACAAATAAAAAATGTATTTTAACAGAATTATTCAAGTTGTACATAAACATGTGTTATTAAACATTCAAACAATACAGGCAGATCTGGTTAGGAGTCAGATCTTGTCTTGAGCAAGAAGTGAGGCCAACTCGGTCCCTACTTGCCCGTCTAACCCATTAACTATTAAAACTACAGTACACAAACTTCCAGGCATTACTTTCTGTATCTACAAATGTTCATATATTGTTTTAGTTTTTCACATAGAAATAAAACCAAACTCTGATTACAATTTGTGGAAGGATTTTTTTTTCTTCTAAAACGTTTACCTTGTTTACTTTGTTTCTCAATGTGAACACCCTTAAATATGGGCAAATAGATAGTTTCTTCCCTAGTTTTTGCTGTTGTAAATAGACTCGCAGGGATTCCTCTGGCACAGATTTGTATGTAGCACATTTGAAATGCATACTTGTGTACAGCTACAGTACCAGCACCCTACATATGGGAGGCTGAGGCAGAGGGATCATGAATTCAAGGCTACCAGAAAGAAGAAAAAAGAAGCAAGAAAACTGTGGTTTTTATTTTATTTTTTTTCAAGTAAATACATGAGGTATTATGGTTTGGATCTGAAAAGTCCCCTGAGGCTCATGTGGCAAAGACTTGGTTGCCAGACATGTTTTCCATTAGGAAAATGATTGGCTCACAAGGACTCATCAATGGATGAATTAATCAGCTGATGTCATATTTTCATGGTGTATTGGGACGTGGTAGATTGAGGAGGTCTCTTGGAATGGTTCATTTGTCCCCACTCCAGTTCTCTCTTTTTGCTTCTAGGTCATGGCAAAGCGACCAGCCTTGCCCACCACACTCCCTGTTGTGACTTCTGCCATACCACAGCAATAGAGCCATGGGCAGAAGCTCCAGGAACTGATCCAACTGAAACCTTCCCATTCATGTTTGTCTAAGGGATTTTGTTTGAAGATGAAAAATTAATACAGCTGTAAATTCCATAGTCAATTAAACCATCCTAAAGTCAATATACTGCCTTTCAATTCCTGTAGAATTTATGTTCCTTTTGGAGTTTTTGTTTAGTTTACTTTTACTAAATTTATTTTCTAATCTTTAATTTTTCCAATTATGAACTATACAGCATGACTTACTGTTTTGTAAGTCTTTATTTATTGACATATTTGACTATTTTGTAAATGTTATTCCCGTATGCATGATAGGCATGCTCTATATGTGTTCTGTAAATGGTATGTGTCTTGGTTAGGGCTAATGTTGCTATGATGAAACACCATGACCAAAAGCAAGTTGGGGAAAAGAGGATTTATTTGGCTTACACTTTAAATCACTGTTCATCACTGAAGGACTGTGGGGCAGGAACCTAGAGGCAGGAGCTGATGCAGAGGCTGTGGAGGGTGCTGCTTAATGCCTTGCTCCTTATGGCTTGCTCTTACAGAACCCAGGACTACTAGCTCAGGGGTGGCACCATCTACCCCATCAATCACTAATTAAGAAAACATCCTACAGGCTTGCCTACAGCCTGATGTTATAGAGGCATTTTCTCAGTTGAGGGGCTTTCCTCTCTGATGACTCTAGCTTGTGTCAAGCTGACATAAAATCAGCCAGCACAGCATGTTTATATTATTACATATTTTTTTATAAAATTGCCTTTGCTTTTTGATTTATGGCTTCTCTATTATTTTATTTTATTAATATTGAGGATTGAACCCAGGACTTTGGGCATACTAAATATATCCTCAACCACAGATCCTATATCATTTTAAATATCAATTACCTTTACATTTATAATAAATAATCAATCAACAATCAATAATAAACCTACTTATTTTGGTGTAGATAAATCCCACTACCTAGTTAACTTTCCAAGTGGACGTACCTATGTTACCTGCAGTCATTCTTTATAGCTCAGGCCTCAGAGGAGAGATTGTTTGTCTTCACTGTGTACTATGGGTTTTCTAGATAGTCTGTCTCAATCCACAAGCATTGTTTGTGATATACTATCAAGTAAACAGAGTGCTCTTGGACTCAATGCAGCAAATGAGGGACCCTCAATGAGCTTCAAGACCTTCCTCATATCAATTACATTTATTGGCACTAAATGTCCCTATTTGTAACATGGGGACAGTGTCATCTACACTTTCAGAACAAGAGGTGCTGATGAGAAGCAAATGAGGATGGTGAATGGGAAGAAGGTGTGGGTAGCTTTTGAATCGATCATGAGTGTTTCTCCTATGACCAACCAGAAGTAACTATTATCTTTAGCAGAGATGGCCCCTCTCTGCAGGAAAGGTGAGCCTGGCCCCCTGGGATGCATGCTGTATCTCCAACACATGAAAAGATCTCTCTACTTTTTAATACAACTAAACTTTCTTCTGTGAAAGGCTAGGTCTGTGTGGCTCCATTCAGAGCCAAGGAGGTACAGACATCTCAGGTGCAGGTAAGCAAAACTTGAAACTGCTTCGGAGATTCTAGATGACCTTTGTTGAAGTGTTTTTCACTGTACTAAAAATATAAAACCCATGTGGAGACCTCCTTACTCTGTGGTACTGCAAGGCCAGCCAAGCAACAGCTAAAGTGGCTTAAATCTCTAACACGAGGCACCAAGGCTCACCTGGACCAATTAAGCTAAGTTTACCCATTTGCATGCAACCCAAGAAATCAGCTAGGTAAAGAAAATGCCTGGCCTTCCAAGAGATGGGGCCTTGGGATTGGTCCAGTAGTTCCACCCCCAGCCCCAATGTAAGAAAAAGGGTTAATACAGACAATATAAAGACTCATACTCTCTGAGTTTCATGTCTAAGATTTATGTTCCAATCTCTGCCCACCCTCTTTTTTTTTGTCTTATTCTGCCCCACCCACAGCAAGCTGAGCATCCCCCTAGTTGTCTGTCTTGTTCTTTGTCCCCCTCCCTCCCTTTCTTTTCGATGCCTCCCAGTTGGTTCCCTTCTTTCCTCTTACATGTACTCCACAATTCCTTTAATGGTTTATTTCTTTAAGACTTT
>JADRCH010000115.1:5327769-5370903 GCA_019843965.1 Rhynchomys soricoides | reverse complement strand
TAGGGTCATCTATATATAAAATCATATCTTCAAATAAGGATACTCTGACTTGTTCCTTTGCTATTTGTCTCCCCTTGATTGTCTTCAGTTTTCTTATTGTTCTAGTTTCAAGTATTGCATTCAATAGGAGTAGAGAGTGGACATTCTTGTCTTGCTTCTGATTTTAGTGGAAATGCTTTGAGCTTCTCTTTGCTTATGCTGACGCTCACTGTGGTCTTTCTGTAAGCTGCTTTTATTATGTTGGAGTATGCCCCTTGTGTCCCCAGTCTCTCTGGGGCTGTTATATTGAAGGGATGTTGGATCTCCTCAAAGGCCTTTCCTATATCTAATGAGATGATCATGTGGTTTTTATTTTTCAGTCTATGCGTGAATTTTATTTATCAATTTACTTATGTTGAGCTATCCCTGCAACTCTGGGATGAAGCTTACTTGATGATCATGGTGAATGATCTTTTTGATGTGTTCTTGGATTCAGTTTGCCAGTATTTTATTGAGAATTTTTTTCATTTATTTGCATGCATAATAGGAATTTGTCTGCAATTTTCTTTATTGTTATGTCTTTGTATGGTTTAAGTATCAGGGTAACTGTGGCCTTTAGGAAGAATTAGGCAATGCTCATTCTGTGGCTAACTTATGATCTTCGTGTCTATATTCAAATAAAGGAGTTTATTTGGAACACTCCTCTCTTTGAGGAGTGTTGATGATAGTTTTTCTTGAATTTCTGGTAGAAATCTGCACTGAATTGATTTGACCCTGGGTTTTATTTGGTTGGGAGACTTTAAATTATTGCTTCTATTTCACTATTATGGGTCTATTTAAGTTGCTTATCCAATCTTGATTTAACTTTGGTAGGTCATATATATCAAGACATTTATCCATTTCTTTTAGAGTATCCAGTTTGGCAGAGTATAGATTTGTATAGTATGTTCCTATGCGTCTCTAGTAGCCTTGGCACTTGTTGTGATGTTCCCTTTTTGTCTCTAATCCTGTTAATTTGTATCTTCTTCCTGTGACTTTTAGCTATTTTGGCTAAGGGCTTATCAATCTTATGGATTTTCTCAAAGAACCAACTCCTTGTTTCATTGATTCTTTGTATTGTTTTTGTTTCTATTTTATTGATTTCATCCAGAGTTTGATTAGTTCTTGCTATCTGTTCCTTTTGAGTGTTAGTTTTTCTTTTGGTTTTAGATCCTTCAGGTATACTGTTAAGTTGTTCATATGAGTCTTTCTAATTTTGTTATGTAGGTATTTTGTGCTATGAACTTGCCTCTTACAAAACACTCATTGTATCTCATGGGTTTGTGTTTTCATTTTCACTCAATTCAAAAAAGGTTTGAATATTGTTCTTAAATTTTGTCCTGACCCATTTTTCATTCAGTAGTGTGAGTTTTCCAGTTTTCATTAGTTTGTAAACATTCTGTTGTTGTTGATATCCAGTTATAATCAATGGTGGTAGGTAGGATGCAAGGTATTAATTGAATTTTCTTGTATTCGTTAACACTTGTTTTGTATTCAAGGATGTCATCAATTTTGAAGAAAGGTCCATGAGCTGCTGAGAAGAAGATATAGTCTTTTTTTGAGTGAAATGTTCTGAAAATATCTGCTAGGAGCATTTGACTTATGACATTATTTAACTCCATCATTTCTCTGTTTAGTTTTGGTCTGGATAACCTGTTTATTGGTGGAAGTGTGGTATTGAAGTCACCCACTATGGTATGATGGTCAATGTGTGATTGTAGTTGTGGCTGTGTCTCTCATATACTTGAGTGTTGATGTGTTTAAATCCGTGGAGCTGTGATATCCTCTTGTCCTTTGATATGTATGTAGTGTTCTTTTCTAGCTCTTCTGATAAATTTGTTTTAAAACTACGTATTTATATGAAGCAGTACTTTTTTACATTAGTATAATAAAATTAAAATATCCATAAGCTGTGAAAAATATTGAAGAATCCCTATAAGGTAAAGTATCAAATTCTATTCTTTGTATGGGAATAAACCCACATTACTCTCATGTGTGTGTGTGTGAAATATATATATATATATATTTATGAAATATATATATATTTCACACACACACACACCTACAGATTGGAAAAGAATCTTCACAAACCCTACATCTGATAGAGGGCTAATATCCAAAATAATCAAAGAACTCAAGAAGTTAGACTATAGAAAACCAAATAATTTTAAAATGAGGCCCCGAGCTAAACAGAGAATTCTCAACTGAAGAATTTCAAATGGCATAGAAGCACCTAGAGAAATGTTCAACATCCTTAGTCATCAGGGAAATGCAAATCAAAACAACACTGAGATTCTACTTTGCACTAATCAGAATGGCTAAGATCAAAAACTCAAGTGATAGCACATGCTGGTGAGGATGTGGAAAAAAGAGGAACAGTCCTCCACTGCTTGTGGGATTGCAAGCTGGTACAACCACTCTGGAAATCAATCTGGCAGTTCCTCAGAAAATAGGAAACAATTCTACCTGAAGACCTAGATATCCCACTCCTGGGCATATAACCAAAAGAGGTTCTATCATATCACAAAGACATGTGCTTCACTATGTTCATAGCAGTCTTATTTGTAATAGGCAGAAGCTGGAAACAATCCAGATGTCCCTCAACTAAAGAATGGATACAGAAAATGTGGTTCATTTACACAATGGAATACTACTCATCTATTAAAAATGGAGACATTGTGAAGTTTGCAGGCAAATGTATGGAACTAGAAAATATCATCCTGAGTAAGGTAACCCAGACCCAAAGGACATACATAGTATGTACTCACTGATAAGTGGATATTAGCCAAAAATTTCAGAATGCCTATGGTACAACTCACATATGAAGCTTAACGAGAAGGAAGGCCCAAGTGTGGATAATTTAATAGAACTTGGAAGGGGCAATAAAATTATCACAGGAGGCAGAGGGAGGGAGGGATCTGGGTGGGAGAGGGGAGAGGAAGGGAAAGGGGGGACAGGATCAGGTATGAGGGAAGACAGAAGAGTAGTCCAGAGGGCTAGGAGAATGAGAAAAAATATTCAGCAACATGGGGTCAGAGGCAGAGGGAATCTCTAGAAAGTCCCAGACACCAGGGATGTAAGGTCCCCAAGACCCAATGGGGATGACCTTAACTGAAATGCCCAACAGTGGGAAAATGGAACCTAAAGAGACCACTGCCAGTAGATATACATGGTTCCCATTTGAGGCATGGGGCCACCACCCATCTTCAAAATTGTTCCTGTCTAAAGGAAATGCAGGGACAAAAATGGAGCAGAAATTGAAGGAAAGGCCCTCCAGAGTTCAGCCCAACTTGGAATCCATCTCATGTGCAGGCATCAAACCCAGACTCTATTACTGATGCCATGTTGTGCTTACAGACAGGAACTTAGCATGGCTGTCCTCTGAGAGGCTCTACCAGCAGATGACTGAGACAGAAGCAGATACTTACAGCCAGTCATTGGAGTGAGGTCAGGGACCTCTATGGAAGAGTTAGGGGAAGGACTGAAGGAACTGAAGGGGATTGTAACCCCATAGGAAGAACAACAGTATCAGCTAACCTGGATCCCTGGGAGCTCCCAAAGGCTAAGCCACCAACCAAAGCATACACGTTCTGGTCCCCACCAACCACCCCACCCCATTATATATGTAGCAAAGGACTGCCTTGTCTGGTCTCAACGTGAAAGGATATTCTTAATCCTGTAAAAATTTGATACCCCAGGGAAGGGAGATACTAGTGGGGTGAGGTGGGAATGGGTGGGTAGAGAAGCACCCTCTCAAAGTCAATGGGAGGCAGAGGGTTGGATAAAGAACACATAGGGGAGACAAGGAAGAGAGGCAACATTTGGAATGTAAACAAATAATATAATTAATAATAATAAAAAAGACCACACACACACACACACACACAAAACCATTTTAAAGAGAAATGTGTCTGTGTTTGCATCTCATTTCCACCGAGGCTTCTCACATCTCTCTTTGCCTGTTTTCCTTTTATACTCTTGTCTTTCTCTTTTTTCTTACTCCTGTTATTTTAATTCTCACTCTGTTGAATTCTGTTCCTGTCCTCTTTCCTTTGTTCCCCCTGAACATCTTTACTAAACATTTCTGTAAGACTTTGTGAGACTAACAGGTTAATGACAGACCTTTCCTGTCTCCTTCAAACATTACATGCAAAGCACTTTTGACAGCTAAATTGCTATTTCCCTGACAAGTTTTCTTAAAAACTGGAATGCAGTGACAAAAAAAAATTATATAGATTCATTTGGGTGTGGCAAAATGAGAGTTGTTCATGTCAGGACTAGAAATTGAGATCTCAGACAAGATAAGATAAAACTATCCTTTGTAAGTACCAGAATAGCTCTACAGACAATGTGTAATGTGGAGGTGATTCAGGGTGTTTTCTGTGATGATAGGCAAACCTTATACCTCTGTTTTCCAGCTTAATAAAAATCCTAGGTCTTTTTGAAAAGTATATCAATAGATTTATATTAACTGCAATGTTACTTTAATCTATGCAGTGAGTAATACTTTCGAATCATTCCAAATATATTTCATAACATTAAGCAATCTACAAGTGACCAGGAGTCAAGTACAAGACACACACTGTCAACTTTTGACATTTGTCTTAGGTTTATTTTGGTCTCCTGTGTTTTATGTACTATCATCCATGATCTAGTAAGTCCTATCAAATCTTCTCTAAGAATATCTGTTTAATCTTCCCCCCAATATAATTGCATTTCTTGGTGGCATTCATGAGGGTATTTTTCACTCTTGTTTATTCCGAGACATAGATAGATAATAAATCTGGACATGCTAAGATGCTGGTGATATTTTTTACAGTTGAACAGTGGTTCCATAAACGCCAACCACTTTTGGCATCCTTAACTGTTTTTTTGTTTGTTTGTTTGTTTTCTTTTTTTTGATACTTTATTTACATTTCAAATGTTTTCCCCTTTTCAGGTCTCCCCTTTGGAAACCCCTATCTCATCCCCCCTCCCCTGCCTCTATGAGGGTATTCCCCTACCCACATACCCACTCCCGTCTTCCCTCTTTGGCATTCCCCTATACTGGGGCATCTAACACTCTCAGACCCAAGAGCCTCTCCTCCCCCTGATGGCTAACAAGACCCTCCTCTGCCACATATGTGGCCAGCACCATGGATCCCTCCATGTGTATTCTTTGGTTGATGGTCCAGTCTCTGGGAGCACCAGGGGACCTGAGCAGTTGACACTGTTGCTCCCTCCCCATGGGGCTGCAAACTCCCTCAGCTCTTTCAGTCCCTTCTCCAACTCCTCCACCTGGGACCCCACACTCATTCCAATGGTTGCTGTGAGTTGAATCGTGGGTGTTCCGAACTTTTGAGCTAATCTCCACTTATCAGTGAGTACATACCGTGTTTGTTCTTTTGAGACTGAGTTACCTCACTCAGGATGATATTTTCAAGGTCCATCCAATTGCCTGCAAATTTCATGAAGTCATTGTTTTTAATAGCTGAGTAGTATTCCATTGTGTAAATGTACCACATTTTCTGTATCCATTCCTCTGTTGAGGGACATCTGGGTTGTTTCCAGCTTCTGGTTATTATGAATATGGCTGCTATGAACATAGTGGAGCATATGTCCTTATTATATGTTGGAGCATCTTCTAGGTATATGCTCAGGAGTGGTATAGCTGGGTCCTCAGGTAGTATTATGTCCAATTTTCTGAGGGTCGACCAAACTGATTTCTGGAGTGATTCCGGAGTGATTTTCAGGATTGTACCAACTTGCAATCCCACCAACAATGGAGGAGTGTTCTTCATTCTCCACATCCTCGACAGCATCTGCTGTCACCTGAATTTTTGATCTTAGACTGGTGAGAGGTGGAATCTCAGGGATGTTTTGATTTGCATTTCCCTGATGACTAAGGATGTTGAACATTTCTTTAGGTGCTTCTCTGCTATTCGATTTTCCTCAGTTGAGAATTCTCTGTTTAGCTCTATTCCCCATATTTTGATAGGGTTATTTGGATCTCTGGAGTCTAGCTTCATGAGTTCTTTATATACATTGGATATTAGCCCTCTATAGGGTGTAGGATTGGTAATGATCTTTTCCCAATCTGTAGGTTGCCATTATGTCCTATTTGTAATTTTATGAGGTCCCATTTGTTGATTCTTGATCTGAGAGCACAAGCCATTGGTGTTCTGTTCAAGATCTTTTCCCCTGTGCCCATGTATTTGAGACTTTTCCCCACTTTCTCTTCATTAGATTCAGTGTATCTGGTTTTATGTGGAGATCCTTGATCCACTTGGACTTGAGCTTTGTACAGAGAGATAGGAATGGATCAATTCGAAATCTTCTACATGTAGACTGCCAGTTGAACCAGCACCATTTGTTGAAGATGCTGTCTTTTTTCCACTGGATGGTTCTAGCTCCTTTGTCAAAGATCAAGTGACCATAAGTGTGTGGGTTCATTTCTGGGTCTTCAATTCTATTCCATTGATCTATCTGTCTGTCGCTGTACCAATACCATGCACTTTTTATCACTACTGCTCTGTAGTACAGCTTGAAGTCAGGGATGCTGATTCCCTCAGAAGTTCTTTTATTGTTGAGAATAGTTTTTGCTATCCTGAGTTTTTTGTTATTCCAAATGAATTTGAGAATTGCTTTTTCTAAGCCTATGAAGAATTGAGTTGGAATTTTGATGGGGATTGCATTGAATCCGTAGATTGCTTTTGGCAGGATGGCCATTTTTACTATGTTAATCCTGCCAATCCATGAACATGGGAGATCTTTTCATCTTCTGAGGTCTTCTTCGATTTCTTTCTTCAGAGACTTGAAGTTCTTGTCATACAGATCTTTCACTTGTTTGGTTAGCATCACACCAAGGTACTTTATATTGTTTATGATGATTATGAAGAGTGTCATTTCCCTAATTTCTTTCTCAGCCTGTTTATCCTTTGAGTATAGGAAGGCTACTGATTTGCTTGAGTTTTTATAACTTGCCACTTTGCTGAAGTTGTCTATCAGCTATAGCAGTTCTCTGGTGGAGTTTTCCAGGTCACTTAAGTATACGATCATATCATCTGCAAATAGTAATACTTAGATTTCTTCCTTCCCAATTTGTAATCCTTTGACCTCCTCTTGTTGTCTGATTGCTCTAGCTAGAACTTCAAGTACTATATTGAATAGATAGGGAGAGAGAGAGGGCAGCCTTGTTTAGTCCCTGATTTTAGTGGGATTGCTTTGAGTTTCTCTCCATTTAGTTTGATGTTGGCCACTGGTTTGCTGTATATTGCTTTTACTATGTTTAGGTATGGACCTTGAATTCCTGACCTTTCCAAGACTTTTATCATGAAGGATGTTGGATTTTGTCAAATGCTTTTCAGCATCTAAAAAATGACCATGTGGGTTTTTTTTTCTTTGCATTTGTTTATGTAGTGAATTACATTGATGGATTTCTGGGTATTGAACCATCCCTGCATCCCTGGGATGAAGCCTACTTGATTGTGATGAATGATCATTTTGATGTGTTCTTGGATTTAGTTTGCAAACATTTTATTGAGTATTTTTGCATCACTATTCATAAGGGAAATTGGTCTGAAGTTTTCTTTCTTTGTTGGGTCTTTGTGAGGTTTTGGTATCAGTATAACTGTGGCCTCATAGAATGAATTGGGTAGTGTTCCTTCTGTTTCTATTTTGTGAAATAGTTTGAAGAGTATTGGTATTAGGTCTTCTTTGAAGGACTGATAGAATTCTGCACTAAACCCATCTGGTCCTGGGCTTATTTTGGTTGGGAGACTTTTAATGACTGCTTCTATTTCTTTAGGTTTTATGGGACTGTTTAGATGATTTATCTGATCCTGACTTACCTTTGGTATTTGGTATCTGTCTAGAAAATTGTCCAATTCATCCCAATAATACAATTTTGTTGAGTATAGGCTTTTGTAGTAGGATCTGATGATTTTTTAAATTTCTTCAGATTCTGTTGTTATATCTCCCTTTTTGTTTCTGATTTTGTTAATTTGGATATTGTCTCTGTGCCCTCTGGTTAGTCTGGCTAAGGGTTTATCTATCTTGTTGATTATCTCAAAGAACCAGCTTCTGGTTTTGTTGATTCTTTGTATAGTTCTTTTTGTTTCTATTTGGTTGATTTCAGCCCTGAGTTTGATTATTTCTTGCCTTGTACTCCTCTTTTGTGTATTAGCTTCTTTTTGTTCTAGAGCATTCAGGTGTGCTGTTAAGCTGCTAGTGTATGCTCTCTCCAGTTGCTTTTTGGAGGTACTCAGAGCTATGAGTTTTCTTCTTAACACTGCTTTCATAAGTTCTAGGAAGTCTTTAATTTCTTTATTTCTTCTTTGATCAAATTATCATTGAGTAGAGCATTGTTTAGCTTCCATGCGTATGTGGGCTTTCTGTTGTTGTTGCCATTGACAACCAGCCTTAATCCGTAGTGATCTGATAGGAGGCATGGGATTATTTCAATCTTCTTATATCTGTTGAGATTTGTTTTGTGACCAATTACATGGTCAGTTTGGAGAAAGTACCATGAGGTGCTGAGAAGAAGGTATATTCTTTTGATTTAGAATGAAATGTTCTATAGATAGCTGTTAAATCCATTTGGTCCATAACTTCTGTTATTTTCACTGTGTCTCTGTTTAGTTTGTGTTTCCAAGATCTGTACATTGATGAGAGTGGGGGGTTGCAGTCTCCCACTATTATTGTGTGAGGTGCAATATGTGCTTTGAGCTTTAGTAAAGTTTCTTTTATGAATTTGGGTGCCCTCAAATTTGGAGCATAGATGTTCAGAATTTAGAGATCTGCTTGGTAGATTTTTCCTTTGATGAGTATGAAGTGTCCTTCCTTATCTTTTTTGATGACTTTTGGTTGAAAGTTAATTGTATCCGATATTAGAATGGCTACTCCAGCCTGTTTCTGGGGACCATTTGCCTGGAAAATTGTTTTCCAGGCCTTTACTCTGAAGTAGTGTTTGTATTTAACATGGAGGTGCATTTCCTGAATGCAGCAAAATGCTGGGTCCTGTTTATGGATCCAGTCTGTTAGTGTATGTCTTTTTATTGGGGAATTGAGTCCATTGATGTTAAGAGATATTAAGGAACAGTGATTGTTGTTTCCTGTTATTTTCGATGTTATTTTTATGTTTGTGTGGCTATCTTCTTTTGGGTTTGTTGAAAGATTACTTTCTTGCTTTCTTGAGGGTATAGTTTCCCTCCTTGTGTTGGCATTTTCCATCTATTATCCTTTCTAGGACTGGGTTTGTGCAAAGATATTGTGTAAAGTTGGTTTTGTCATGGAATATCTTGGTTTTACCATCTATGGTAACTGAGAGTTTTGCTGGGTATAGCAGCCTAGGCTGGCACTTTTGTTCTCTTAGGGTCTGTATGAGATCTGTCCAGAATCTTCTAGCTTTCATAGTCTCTGGTGAGAAGTCTGGTATAATTCTGATAGGTCTGCCTTCATATAGTACTTGACCGTTTTTCCTTACTGCTTTTAATATTCTTTCCTTGTTTT
The DNA here is from genome assembly GCA_019843965.1 of Rhynchomys soricoides. Classification (NCBI taxonomy): domain Eukaryota; kingdom Metazoa; phylum Chordata; class Mammalia; order Rodentia; family Muridae; genus Rhynchomys; species Rhynchomys soricoides. Next base: position 5,361,396 of record JADRCH010000115.1, on the reverse strand, counting down.
GTGCATTTGATGTTTTGACTATTATGTGACAGGACTAATTTCTTTTCTGGTCCAATCTATTTGGAGTTCTGTAGGCTTCTTGAATGTTTATATTCATCTCTTTCTTTAGATTAGGGTAGTTTTCTTCTATGAAAACTTCCCTAATATATATTTACTGGCCTTTTAAGTTGGGAATCTTCACTCTCTTCTATACCTATTATCCTTATGTTTGGTCTTCTCATTGTGTCCTGGATTTGCTGGATGTTTTGGGTTAGGAGCTTTTTGTATTTTGCATTTTCCTTAACTGTTGTGTCAATGTTTTTTTATGGTATCTTCTACACCTGAGATTCTCTCTTCTATCTCTTGTATTCTGTTGGTGATGCTTGAATCTATGACTCTTGATCTCTTTCTTAGGGTTTCTATCTCCAGGGTTGTCTCCCTTTGTGATTTCTTTATTGTTTCTATTTCCATTTTTAGATTGTAGATGGTTTTGTTCATTTACTTTGCCTGTTTGATTGTGTTTTCCTGTATTTCCTCTTTAAGGGCTTCTAGCTGTTTACCTGTGCTCTCTTGTATTTCTTTAAGGGAGTTATTTATTTCCTTTTAAAAGTCTTCTATATTCATCATGAAAAGTGATTTTAAATCTGACTCTTGCCTTTCTTGTGTGTTGGGGTATCCAGGGCTCACTGTGGTGGGAGAACTGGGTTCTGATGATGTCAAGTTACCTTGGCTTCTGTTCCTTATGTTCTTGCCTGTGCCTTTCATCATCTGGTCATCTCTGCTGTTAGCTGGTCTTGTTCTCTCTGACTGTGGCTTGTCCCTCCTGCAAGCCTTTGCAAGAGTACTCTTTGGAGACCAGCTCTCTCTGAGAGAAATTTGGGTTTGGAGTACTGTGGTACAAGGTCAGCTCTGGGGTGCTGACAGAAACCAGAAGGATCCTGTCCCTAGCTGTTCCTTGGTTCCTATGTCCTGATGGCTCTACAAAGGTCCCTCTTGATTGAAGAATTTGAACAGAAGTGGTGGTCTTCCTGTGCTTGGAGGTGTGTCGGCACTCCTGGGAGACCAGCTCTTTCCTGGCACTGAGTATGGAGCCCTGTGTCACAGGATCAGCTCTCTCCACTCACTGGCTTGTCCACACTCCTGGGATGCTAGCTTTCTCCTGGCTTGGTTATGGAGCTCTGTGGCACAGACTGAGGTACCTGGCTGCAGAAGGAAACCAGAAGGCTCCTGTCCCAGGCTGCTTATATGTCTCTATGTCCTGGGGGTTCTGGGCATGTCCCTCTGAGCAGAGGTACTGGCCTTACCTCCAATCACAGTCTTGTCCACACTCCTGGGAGGGTAGCTCTTTCCCTGTGCTATTTGGGTATGGAGCTGCATGGCAGAGACCACAGGTGTTAGCCAGAAGGCTCCTATCCCAGGCTGTTCCTTGGTCACTGTGTCCTGAGGATTCTGGCAGGTCCCACTGAGCAGTGGTGTTCGTCTTACCTCCTAAGGCCTTGTCCACACTCCTGGGATGCTAGCTTTCTCCTGGCACTATTTGGCTATGGAGCTCTGTGGCACAGACTTGAGGTCCCCCGGAATCCTAGGTTTTGATGGTAGAGCACATGCTAAGGCCTTGGGTTTAATTACAGAAATCATCTAAAGCAGACACAAACAAACAAACAGACAACAACAACAAATGTTGTAAAGATTTTCCTGAAGCAACTTCAAGTCACTCATGTACTCTAGTTAAACAAAAACATTAGCACATTCCTGTGTTCTAGCTCTCCTCCCCAAGCAGCTTCAGGGATCTTCAGTGATGGAAAATGCACATTTCGGGCCCACTTTTGCGTAGTCTCTTTATAGATCTTAGGCTGTGTGAAGACTTGCTATACTTCTGTCTTTGCTTCTGCCTTCTGAGTGCTGGGATTCCAGATATGTACTGAGATCCAGCCTTATTTGTGTTTTGTTTGATTTTTCCTTCCTTTCTCCCTTCTTTACTTCTTTCCTTCCTTCCTTCTTCTTCCTCCCTCCCCCTTCTGTCTTTCTTTCTTCACATGTTTCATTCTTACTAGTCTCTTAGTCAACATAAAAGAGAAAAACTTGTTCATGGACTTAAATATTGATGATCTCAAAAGATGATAGCAATGCTAGGCTCTCGAATATAATGAATCCTACTTGAAATATTTGGGATAATAAAAGTATTCCTTGAAATGAATAATCAGTCTTGTAAAGTATCTACAGGGTATTAAGTCAATGGATATAACATATTCTGTAAGTGGCTGAAGAGACAGCTCAGGGGTTCATGGTCTTAGGAGTAAATATGCTTGCTGCTCTTGCAAAGGACTGAAGGTTGGTTCCCAACACCCATGCTGTGTTGATTACAATTGTTTATAACTCCAGCCTCAGCCTCTGTGCCTTCTTCTGGCCTCTGGGCACACACAGGCACACACAGAAATGCACAGGCACACACACACACACACACACACACACCCCACCACCACAACAATAACAACCTTAAGGCTATCAATATTCTACAAGTAACACCAACTACAATCTTTAAGGGGTGTTCATATGCAACAGACATTTTCCCTTCTCTTTCTTTCTTTCTTTCTTTCTTTCTTTCCTTCTTGTTTTACTATTTTTTTGAGGTAGCCTTTAAGGTTGTTTTCTTAAGTAGAGATTTTAACTTTCATGTAACATAATGGACAGGTATTAGACCCCGAGCATAATTAGTTTTGATAAACGCATGTAGTTATATTATCTGAACTCGAGCACATCTCTGTCATGACAAAAACCTTCTTTCTCCTCTCCAGTGATGTTTCTTTGTCCCCCAGTTCCAACCCTTTATATTCTCTTATCATAATGGGTTGTTCTTAGACTTTGTATAAATGGAATTAGATGGATTGGGTGGTTTCTGCTGTTCTGTATACTGATAGTTTATTCATTTTAAATTCTTAGCAGCGTCTCCGTGTACATATGTAGTATTATTGCCATATATGTATGTATATTAAATTCGGAGACAATGCCTTGCTAAGTTGCACAGGTTGATCTTAAACTTGTGGTCTTGTCTCAGTTTCCTGAGGCTATGCAGCACCATGTGCAGCTTGTTTAGTTATTAATAAATATTCACATTGTTTGCATTTGTAGCTATTATAATAAAGCTTCTCTACATGTCTTACCGTGGAATTCCTGACCCTTCTAATTTCTCTTGGGTAAAGACCCAGAGCAGTGTGTCTGGGTTATAAAATAGTGTCTTAAGGAGAAAGGGTTTATTTTGGCTCACAGTTCCTGGGAACTGTCTTTCATGGGAAGGAGGTCATGGCCACAGTGGGTTTTGGGAACTAATCACCACATCTGCAGATATGAAGCAAAGGACAATGACTGCTGTTCTTAACTCACTCTCTCCTGTTTACACAGTCCAGGGGCCAAGCCCAGAAAGTGGTGCCACTCAGAGTAGGTAAGAACAGGGTTCCATTGCAGTTTCAGTTTGTACTTCCTGATGACTGCTTTAAACACCTTCTATGCTATTATTGGTTATTTCTGTATTTTCTTTTGTGTAGTGTCTTACTTTGCATTTATCTTCCTAGCTTTTCATTTTATGTACACTTTATGTATTATGGACCAAATATGGATTAAATACATTAGAAATTTTTACATGACCACTTTCTCCCAACCTGTGGCCTTCTTGAATGTGTTTCCACAAATCTACTGATATTTCCATGATTCATCTCAAATTAGTTTACACATTTGAAATAAAAAGCCAAGTTTTTCCTTTTTTAAAAATTGTAATATTTCATTACTGGGGAACTATTCGATGCCTTTGCTAGTGAAGTGGAATAAAAGCCAGCAGGTATGCACAAATCAAGGAGGACATTTCAAAATGTTTTTCAATCACATTGAGTTCAAAATACTTTTGGAAAAGTGAGAATTAAAAGATATCCACACAATTCTAGACAGAGGCCAAGAAGGTAGGGGAAGAAAGACACAGAGAGAGATACAGAGAGAGACAGACACAGAAAAAGACAGAAACACAGAGACACAGACACACACACACACAGACACACACACACACACACACACACACACACACACACACTGGGGGAGAAAGAGAGAGAGAGAGAGAGAGAGAGCCCCTAAAGCAGGGATGATTACTGGAGTCAGGCTGGTGAAGAGACAGGAGAATTGAGGAAAAAGAGTAAGAAGTCCCTTAAGTAGACCTGAGAGTCAGGCAAGACAGGAATGATGTACTGGCTGGTTTTGTGTGTCAACTTGACACAAGCTGGAGTTTTCACAGAGAAAGAAGTATCTCTTGAGGAAATGCCTCCATGAGATCCAGCTGTAAGGCATGTTCTCAATTAGTGATCAAGGGAGGAGGGCCCCTTGTGGGTGGTGCCATCCCTGAGCTGGTAGTCTTGGGCTCTATAAGAGAGCAAGCTAAGCAAGCCAGGAAGCAATCCAGTAAGCAGCATCCCTCCATGGCCTCTGCATCAGCTCTCCAGGTTCCTGTCCTGTGTGAGTTCCTGTCCTGACTTCCTTCGGTGATGAACAGCAATGTGGAAGTATAAGCTGAATAAACCCTTTCCTCCCCAACTTGCTTCTCGGTCATGATGTTTGTGCAGGAATAGAAACCCTGACTAAGACAAACAACAGTGGAGAAATATGTTGGGATGGAGTAGGGAGTTAGCTGGTGGGCATTCTGCCAAATGACTGTGATCTGAGAGGTCTGTGCAAAGACAGAGCAAAGGATGGCCTGGGGTCTAGCTCAAAAGGTCCTGGATGGCCATGGGAATTCTGCAGGAGATGAGAGAAGGGACTTCAGGTCAGAAGGTAAGGACAATGGTTTACAAGGCGACCCATTCATTTGCTGGCCATGCCACCCACAATAGCTCCTATAAGAGAAGAAGGGGAATGGGCAGAGCAGATTCTCAGAGGTAGAAAATGACATTAGTCAAACGAGAGACTCTAAGTTCATCTTTAGGAGGGAAGAGTTCATGGTCATAAGGTAGCTGTTGGAAAGGAAAAATATAGATGTCATGATCATGATCAAATGGTGCTATATTTAATTCAAGAGCGACCTCAAGCCCTGTTTCTTTTTCTATAGGATATTTATTTATTTATTTATTTATTTATTTATTTATTTATTTATTTTTGACAGAATCTTACTATGTAGTGCACACTGGTCTTGAACCTGCAATCCTCCTGCCTCAGACTATTGAATGCAGGGATTGCAAGTGCTGCCACATTCATTGGCATACTAAGTTACATGAGAAGGACCAGAAAACCTTTACAGAAAAAAGCAATTATTCCAGGGCCCTATGAATCCCAAGTTCCTTTACTTTCTTATCTGGAGGTCTAGCAATTTCCTGTCCTGATTTCCCTCAGTGATGAACTGTTAGCTGAAAGATGGCTTAACCCACTTATTTTCTAAATTGCCTTTGGTCTTCATGTGTTATCACAGCAACAGAGACGTAACTGAGACACTGGTGGCGCTCGGTAAGAACTCTGGTGTGCTGTTAGTGTTGCAGCTGGCTCAGCCAGTCAGTGGCTGTGAAGAACGAGCCACAGATACTGATGTCCACTTTTTTTTTCTTTATTATTCACCTATAAGAAATATTTTAGAATTGGCAGACTCTTTATGGCAAAAGGACAGGCCTATTTTCTTTCTGTGGTGTACATAGTCTCCCGGAGAGTTCATAGTAGTAACGCTGAAATGGCTTTTCTAAGAATGTCTTGTGCGTGAGAAAAAAAGGAATCTATTGAAGGGAGTTTCTGGGGATAGAGGAGCAGCAAAAACTACCACCCGCTGTTTTGGTTTTGCTCTTTCTGAGGGACTCAATACTGGAAGTCTCGAGATAAGCAACCTCTTGGTATCAGCTAGAGAATGCTTTCTTTTATTTTAACCAGCCCCATAAAACCAGGTCAGTGCATGCTGCATTCAGGGCTTCACAAAGCTCTGCTTCAGTCCTCACTGCGGCCTGATCTCTATTCACGGCCTTTATTGTTGATGACCAATGGATAAAAGCGATGGGATCTCCTGTTGGCTGGGCCAGGATAGACTGAACTGTGATGTAGAAGCCTCTTAGCTTCAGAACTGGCTGCCCTTCCAGATTGCACAGTGCCTCTTGCTTCTGCAGCTCCTGTTTTTTTTCTAGTTTAAGGTCATAGAAAATGTTATTGTCTCTCTGGGTTAGGGCAAATGTGATCCATTTGTGTAATCTTGTGGTACTGAATCTTGAGGATTTAAACTATTATATTATATAGCAATTCAACACTCCTGCTCCTGAGCCTATAGAGGCTGGAGAGACGGCCACCTATATGGTGGCTCACAACCATCTAGAGCTCCATCTCTGGGAGCGGGGGATTCAACTCCCTCTTTCAGCTTCCACAAGCACCATCTTCACGTAATACACACATTTACATGCAGAGGTAACACTCATCCACATAAAATAATAAAAAGTAAATAAAAGAAATATTGTTATGAAACAAAACTAGCATATTATATCAAACTATCACAATACAGCCATGTTATTTGCACATATATAGGATATGTGTCTGAGTCTGAGATTCCACAACTGTTTTACAAAAAAAGGACATTAAGGTTCAGAGGTAGCAACCAATATGTGGACCAACTAACTGCCCCAGAGGCATTTCTAGGCTATAGATGATCATTGAAGACACTAAAACGGAGGGATTCTAGAGCCCCATACCCATGAGTACAAGGACGGCAAAATTTATTGAAGTACTTTTAGAAGGATGGTGGATGTGGGAAGAAGTGGGGATGAATAAGATAAAAGCATATTGTATGAAGTCTCAAAGACGGAACATAGATAATCATTAATAAATATATTAGTATAATATATAGTAACAGATTACTAAAAGTAGGAAATTTCATGCAAATGCATGAAATGAAAATTTCATGCCAATGCAAGTTGGTCCCACCAGCAAGCAGTTCAACTCTGGGTTTCACAGCAGTTATGGATACCGTGTAGGCTGAAACCCACGTGGTCTTCTGCTGTCACTACTCAGCTTTCTAGATGTTCGCTTCCACTTCTTATTCAGGCCATCTCAACTCTACCGACTCAGCATTAGCAATGCATTTTAATGCAATTTAAATTTAATAAAGGCAGGCTATTTCTGTCTACTGAATGGGGGAAAAATCAATGAAGTGTACTGAGGATACCAAAGCTTTCTTCTGGAAACTAGTTCAGGGCTGTCCATCCCATCGTGATTGACTCTAAAGTGTATTCGGCTTAGATGAAAGGTACAGGACAATGGACAAGAATTTATGTTAATGAAAACTGGCGGGTGGTGTATCTCAATGGTAGTGCTTGCCTAACATACACCAGACATTAGGTTTTATTTCTGGCACCAAAATGAGTTGGGACATTAATCCTAAATGCTTTGTTAGCATTTCTTCCTCTTGGTTTTCCTGTGGGTGTAGCTGCAGCAGTAAAGGGAACTTACATTTGCAGCTTCCCAGCTACCTTTTTGCACACGCAGCCCAGAACACCTTTGGTGACTGGTGATAACAGTAACATGCTTAAAGCCCTAGCTAGGAAAACTTGCTGAACTCACACTCAGACTGGCTGCCCTGGTTAGCATTGATTGACATCACATCCCAGAGTCATCTGAGATGAGAAGCCTCAGTTTAGGAACTGCCCAGATCAGGATGGTCTGTGGTTATGTCTACAAGGTTAGTCTTGATGATTGAGGTAGGAGGGTCCATCCTACTGTGAGCTGTATCATTTCTTGGGAAGGTGATTCTTAGCTGTATTTTTTAAAAAGCTAGGGAGACAACGAGCCAGAGAACAAGCAAGAGAGCAAACCAGCAAGCAATGTGACTCCATGGTTTTTATTTCAGGTTCCTGTCTTGAGCTCCTGCCCTGGTTTTGCTCAATGGTAGATTATGACCTGGGATTATGATCTAAATAACTACCCCACCCCCAGGTTGCTTTTGGTCAGAGTGTTTTATTTATTACAGCATCAAAAAGCAAACCAGAACACTGGTCACCCACTCAAATCCACTTCTTAGATACTGATGATTTGCTAGGTTCTAATTAATTGTTGCTTTTCTTTTTACATCACATGATGCTGGGGACAAACCTCATTTTCATTCATGATTTCAATGTCTCCTATTGCAGGGTCAGCTAATGTGCTGCATGCCTGCTCACCCATGTCCATGATGGAAGTTGCTGATTTGTCTTGGCTCACCTACTACACCTTTACTTAGCCCCACAGTACTCCAAGGTAATACTACTAAGTGATCTTGTACCAAGTGCATTGACTTGGTTCCAAGACAAAAGTCTACTTTGGAACCAATAATTAGTTTGAGACCCAAATGAATCCCAAGTCCATGTATTCAACCCAGACTTCCTCCACCATGCCTATGGGAAGGTCCAAAAGAGCTCATGTGCATCCAGCTGATTTGATGGCGCCCCAAACATCCTTAATCCTCTCTACAGCATCCAACTCTGCTCCTCGCCAATGGTCTGCTCTCACTACTCAAGCAGCCACCCAAGCCTGTGCTGCTGTGTTCTAAAAATTTCTGGAATCCTTGTCATGCTTTTTGTCTCTGCTGTCAGGGCTTTATTTGGACTGTCACAAAGCCTGCCTGCTAGCATCTTCACTCCATGCCCCTGTCTTTCATCCGCATCACCACAGGAAGGTTCTGAACAGGGCCTCCCATTGGTTTCAACATATAATTTAATCCTTATAATCCAGCTCATCATTAATCTATGTCTGACATTCTACACATGACAACTTCTTCCCCATTTTTATATTTGATGAGGCTGTTGACCATTTATTTTTCTTTCAAAAACATCACATTGGTTTCTCATATTATTCAATATTTCCTTGCAGCTCTGCATCTTATCATTATCTTCTTTGATTTTTTAATTTCTTTGATTTCTTTTTTATGTACGAAGCTTCCTAATTCAAGTACTTACTTAACTTACTTCAAATTTTGCTGTTCTCTTACAAATGATTTTCATTCTGGATTTTCTTGCCCCAGTGATCTTCTGTATACCTTATTCTCCTTTAAATGCCTTCAGTTTTAACCTCTATTTAAAATCTGCTTTTGATTTCATACAGGACACATTATAGAAACATTTGAGACAATTTGTGGATGAATGGAATAATATTTTGTTCTTCTTGTGCTATGAATGCATTTTGCATTAGAGTTAGAAAAATGTAGTTGTAATCATTTCTGTGCCTTGGATATGTATATGTATACTAGCTCATGGTTGGTTCTTTTCTAACTGTTCCACGGAACTTAAGAATTTACAGTCACACATACTAAGTGTACTGTTCTTTCAACATATGTTAAATGAAGCATATTAACTGGTGGTTTATATATTTGTAGAGAAAATGTCTAATGGCACATTTTTCTGAGTAAAGATGTGAGTACTCACTCTATCAAAGGTGGGTGCATGCTCTTATCTGGTTCTGAGATCTTCATGGGCCTTGGAAGTCTAGATCCCAAATGCTTGCTCTTTGGAGCATGCTGCTGTGTTGTCTTTGCTTTCTAGCAATAATCTTTGCGGATATAAAGCCAACGCTAATTCGATCGTGTTTCCTAATGGTACACTCTGGGTCCGCTTCAAGAGTTTTTGGATAGTTGAACATTTGAGTCCTGACACTCATGGAGCTGAGGTTGAAAGACTTTGCCTTTGTTTCTAGTGTGAGATTTTCATCTGAAAATCTGTTGAGAACATTTTAATCTCTTCCTGCACTTGTCATCTCTCCTACAGCATCCCTTCTCTTCTGCCTTCTTTGGAACTCTTGCTAAGTTAATATTTATTCCTCATGCTCATGTCCTCATGAAGATTTCCATCACATCTTCTGTCTGTGTTCTTCTGCAGTTTATGGTCAGAGAAGCACCCTGTTCTCTTAGCAACTCTTCAGGTCTGCATATTTTGCCGTCCTGTTCCAGGGCTATCAATAGACCAAACTTTTCACTCCAGAAATCCTTCCTGGTGAATTCATCACTGAATCCCTTCACAGCAATTTAAAGAAGCTCTTCAGTTTGGAGGCTTTGCTGTTAACTGTATATAAGATTCTGCACTTCTATTTGATTGAGATTCTGTCATTTCTTGGGTAAGGGGGGGGAATTCTACTTACTGAGTTGAGAATCGCTTTGTTGCTATCGATTGATTACTTTGTTGCAGTTGGTTTCCCTCAGGGTTATAATTCTGCTTGTCTGTTCCTAGCTACTACAGACTTAGATCCTAGTCCAAATGAACATCCATGCTCTTGCAGTATCCTGTGAGGTTCTCATTACGGAAGACCTGGCTCCACAGCCTGTGTGGGGAGTGTGCAAGGGAGATCAAGTGCCAAGAATCCTGGCCCTCAGTGTCCACAAGCTGCTCAGAGCATGCTCTGTTTTCCCAGCTTCAGCCATTCCTTTCCCCATTCACCAACTCCCACTTAAGAGAGCTCTCCTTATGCCTTCAATCTGGAGACCAACCAGGAGTCTGTAGCTATAAGAACAAACCACGCCCTTCATGACAGCAGAGCCGTGGGTGGACACTGATGTAAATGTTTTGACTCCCATTAATCACCTCATCAGCCATCTTCTTCCTGCTCCTTCCTCTGGTTCCCACTGCTTCCGCTGTTTGGATATTCTGGGGCAATTGGGAAAGCAAAGTCTGTTTGACCTTCTATTGCTGTAGTATCGACTGATTTCCCTAGTTCTCTTAGGTTTTACTTTCAAATTGTATTTGAACTACTACCTATTGTCTAGAGGCTAAACGTTCGACTAGTGACATTAGTTTCAACCGTACCACTTTGCTAAGACTTATTATTCATTTACATTCTGCAAGGTTTTCTGATATTTCAAAGGTCCCCAGAACATAAATTCAACTTTCTAGTGTGATCCAGAAATCCAACCAATTGCTTAGGACTTATTAACTTACCAGGTCTCTTTGCTCCTGCTCCTGCTCCTGCTCCTCTTCTTCTTCTTGAATTATGTAGAACCAGCATCACTTTGCATCTTAGATGTTGCATAGAGTGGTTTTCTTGCCTCACAGTAACTCTGAATCTGACTAATGCCTGTGTTAGATGTCTCTTATTGTAGGACTGAGAACTTGGGGGCCACCTTTATTTTACCCCTTAGAAAACTGAACCTCAAGACTTCAAGTTTGAACCTATTTCTTAAACCCATAGAGATTTAACTTGGGAAGCTTGGGACATTTAGACAAGGTCTCCCGCTGTCCAGATTAAGTCCCCTAAAGTCACTCGTTTGCATAGCTATTTTTTTTTTCTTTTTAATTTCCCTGGACTTTCCCACTGATTTTCACTTAAGCGCTTTGGCAGTTTCCTTCATGGCTTAGAACATAATCTTCATTTGGTGCATGAGGAACGTGCTTCAGAAAGGTTATTTGCCAAGTCATACAAATTAAAAACTGGAGAAGAACAAGTTCTTAAACCCTAAACTTCTCCCTATTTTTGAAGGCTCCCTTTATTGGATGACTCCATGTTCCACTCTAAGCTCCGTGCTCTTGCTTCCAGCTCTACCAGACTGACGTCAGGTCAGACTTTACAAAGCTTAGCTGGACTCACTTTCTTCGGAGCTCAGTTTGAGGAGCCCTCTGTTGTGTCTGGTGGTTGGCTGGTGCCTGGGGCAATGTCTGTCATCGTCTCATAGACTAACCCAGACATATTTATGTGATGGCACCTGGTTTCTAGTACAATACATGGAAACTCCTAAGGCCTCCTTAACTCTAAGACTGAAATTGCTATTTCCAGTATATTTGGTTGGTCAAAATAGTTCATAAAGTCAGTCCAGATACAAAGGATGGAGGAAGGGTTTGCAAAGTCAAACCAAAAGAGTGACAGATACAAAGAAGAAAGCAGTGGGTGTCACCTTTGTAACAGTCTAGCACACTTGGCATCTGGGCTTGTGCCTCAGTGGCTGTATTGGCTGATGACAGGTCACAGATGCCTCAGGGTTTGGACAACAGCAAGTCTCTCCAGAATTCATATGTAGGAACTCTCACCTTATGCATAACTGCATCTGGACATAGGGCCTTTAGTGGGTGACTGAGGTTAAATGAGGTAATGAAGGTTAGGCTGTAAGCCGACAGGATTGTAGCCTTGTAAGGAAAGAGAGAGTGGGGGTTGGAGAGAGTTTTTTTTAAATACAATTTCTTGTTCAGCTGATGAAGACACAGTGAAAAGATATCCATCTATAAGCCAGTCAATGTGTCTTCATTACCACCCTTGCTGGCTTAGAATTCCATCATCCAGAATGAGAAAATACTTTCTGTTGTATAAGCTACACCGTCCACCTACTCTGTTACAGCATCTTGAGATGAGTATTTTGGGAAGGGGGTTATTGACTTAGCTCAAGGTGGACTGTCCTACTCTAGAGACTTTAACCCTGTAGTTCATGTTCACAGGAGGAGGTGCAGCCTGTAGCAAATTAGTATGGATATAGGAGAAAAAATGGCTGGTCCTCCTACTTCAGAAGCCAGCAGCTACTTGCCACTATTTAATGTCAAATCTCCCTCGAAATCAGATGTTCTGAACTTTTTTAATGCTGTGACTCTTTATCTCTTTCCTCATGCTGTGGTGACCCCGAGCCATAAAACTATGTTCATTGCTACTTCATAATTATAATTCTGCTACTGTTATGAACTGTAATGCAAATATCTGTGTCTCCCAGTGGTCTTAGGTGACCCTTATGAAAGGATCAGTCAAGTGGTCAAGACCCACAGGTTGAGAACCTCTGCTCTCCCGTAGATCGAGGCAAAGGAAGTGGACTTAGATTTGTCTGAGACCACAACTTTTACCTCCTTCCCAGCCTTCCTTCATCCCCTCCCTTCCTCACAGGCTTTTACTGAAGGATATTACCTCAGAAACTCACAGGCATTCCATCTCTGACTCATCCATTGCTTCCAGCGTCCCTACCAAGGCAGTTGTTACTGAATGACACTTGCCACCAGTACATATTTGTAAGCATTGATGCATATTTTTAGCTGACTTATAGACTCCGTATAATTTCAAAATGTGGTTTTATACTCTGGCAAAAATAGCAGCGATGAATATTTTCTAAGTGCTAACTAAATACCGCCCTGAGTGTGTGGCATACATAGGATCTAATTTAATCCTCACCATGACCATTTGAGAAGGCTATTGGTGTGTGAGATTTTAACTTGGAGTGTTTTCTAAATCAACCCCTATCTGGGGTTTTGATCTACTATTCTTTGCTCTAGCAACAAAAGACTCCTGAGCCAGCATTAAAATAGCCGTTGACACACAGCACTCAGGAAACACCTGATTAAGTGTCCCAGACAAGACAACTTAACCTTGTTTTGACTTGGAAGGTCATGCTTCTCTGGGTTCGTTACTGCGAAATCTTGATAGGGGAATGTAGTGTTCGAGAGAGGGGTCCTACTTAAGACAGGAATTTCTCACTCTGTGTTACAAAGTGCTTGGCTGAATAATACATTTTTTGGCCCCAGCACACTTCAAAAAGAAAATCCATTTTCTCATGTTTTCACTCTGTAGGGCTCACTCATTTGTACAATAGCCATTTGTGGTTTCAGTTCTGCTGTTAAGTATTTCTATAGTGAGCCCAGCAGGAAGGTGAGTGCCCCACTCAGTACATCCTCAACTTCAACAGCTGGAGCAGGAAATAGGAAATCTTACAAAGGGAGAGTCCAGAACAGCATCAGTCCTTTGTCAGCTGCCTGAAAATGCTTTGTCTTTTCCAGTTTAGGTGGAAATGACCTCTGGCTCTGAGGAGGGAAAACCCAGGAAGACCGGTTAAAGCTGTGTTTGCTCAGTAGTAAGCCTGAAAACAAGATGCAGAAAGGTCAACAAGTGGCCCGGAGGTCACATGGCTAGGGGGTAGTATAATGTGAATTTGAACATGGCTGCTCCCATGTCTGTTGAGACATCAGGAAATGAGTCAGAACCACCTTCGAGCACAGAGTGCTTCCCAGACGGTGGCTTCTGTGCTACAGTTTCTTCCACAAGGTAAGCAACTAAAACTCCAATAGGTGGTATTCCATATGCCTTGCATGATGCCATCTCTGCTTAAATCCATCAAATTTATATCAAGGGGATTGTAGCCAGGCTTATGAAACAAAATTCACTAGGTACGCATAATCAGAGGAGTCATATGAAGAGAACACGGCAGGGGTGAGGTGGTGTAGAAGACACACAAAAAGTTTGACTGATTTGGAGTCTGTTAAAACTGATGAGAATTTGCTAAGAGGTTGAAAGTTGGAGCTTTTGGAAACAAAGCCGTTTTGTGGTTTTGTTTTATTTTGTTTTTGTTTTTCTGAAAAGTGAATTATTAAGAGATAATTCTTTCAGCAAAAGAAACATAACCTAATTCACCAGGAGAATGATTATCTTTTTTGTTAGTGGCTGGAAACTGAAGGCTCTGGCTGGCACTCTATGAATACCTATGGGGGCGGAAGCTCTCTGGCACAGAGCCCACAAATAGCCCAACTGTTTACACCCGAAGGGTTCATAAGTATAGAACAAGTTCCCAAGGACTGTTTTAATTCTCCTCCTCCTCCTCCTCCTCCTCTTCCTCCTCCTCCTCTTCCTCTTCCTCCTCCTCCTTCTTCTACTTCTTCTTTGAATCCAAGAAAAGCACAAAGGTAGATGTAGTAGTCTCATATTTTCTATCTTTATACTTGGAGGCAGAGAGAGAGACAGAGAGAGAGAGAGAGAACACTCTGGGGTCCCAAGAATGCACAATCTAGTGTGTTTTGTGAATTTTCATGTGATTCTATGTCTTAAAGAGGACAGATGATTTCTAGCTCAGCCGGAGGTGATTTTCTCTGTTTCAAGCAGGATTCAAGACACCCAAGTTGCCTTCTTTCACCCACCATGTAGGGAGGTGTGTTATAGGAGGTGAGAGGAGAGCAAGCCTAAGAGAAAGAGATTGGGCTAGATAAAACAGGAGAACCAAGGCCTGGTGAGCCAGCCTTGGCAATAGGCCCAGAGTAGCTTCAGAAGAGAGTCAGACCCAGCGAGAGCATTTCCTGCTTTGGGTTAAAAAAATAAATCCAGCTACTCTCTAAGAGGTGGTCTATTCTTCCTGTGCAGCATTAGGTCATTAATGTGAAAATTACAGGTAGTAATAAAAACAGCATCATTCACTTAACACAGAGCTGAAGGGGCTTCTCCTCGCTCCACCCACTGAACACCTGGGTTATACTAATGCTCCTGTCATGGTGCCAATTTCCAGAGAACTTCAGCCTGGGCAAAAGCTTGAAGCTTCTTATGACTTCTCCAAAAATTCCTATCTATTTCCATTTATTTATTTCAGCTCAAAATCTTTGACAGAACATAAAGTCTAATCACCCATCACCCTACAGGCTAGGGTGTGCATGTGTGTGTGTGTGTGTGTGTGTGTCTGTTTGTCTGTCTGTCTCTGTGTGTGTGTGCCTAGGTTGTGTGTTTGTGTCATGTGTCTATGTGTGTGTCTGTGTTCTCTCTCTTTCTCTCTTAGTCTCTGTCTCTTTGTCTCTGTGCGTACCTGTCTGTTCTGTCTGTCTGTCTCTGACTCTCTCTGTATGTCTGTCTTTCTCTATGCTTGCTTGTGTTCTATCTCCCTGTCTCTGTCTGCCTCTCTCCTTCTCCCTCTCCCTCTCCTCTTCCTCTGTGTGTGTGTGTGTGTGTGTATGTGTCATGTGTCTCTCTGTGTGTTCTCTCCCTCCCTCCCCTTCTCTCTGTGCTTGTCTGTATTCTGTCTGTCGGTCTGTCTGTCTCTGCCTCTCTCCCTCTCTTCTGTGTGTATGTGTTCATTATTGTAGGGATTAGAGGAATTCTGTCAGACTTCATGTTTTGCTAGCTTTCTGGAGCTCACCTGTTCCCTTCCTCCATAGGACTCTAGCCATTTCTGTAGCATCCCATAGTTCTGCCCTGCCAGTCTCCCGGACCTCATTCAGGAAGTAGACAAGTGTAACTTTCAGTGTTATTTTGAGGGCTCAGGCAAGCTTG
The DNA here is from genome assembly GCA_019843965.1 of Rhynchomys soricoides. NCBI lineage: Eukaryota > Metazoa > Chordata > Mammalia > Rodentia > Muridae > Rhynchomys > Rhynchomys soricoides. The sequence continues at coordinate 5,345,472 of JADRCH010000115.1, read as the reverse complement.
GACTGGGGGTTGGGGCCATTGCCTTCCATTTCCAGGCTTGTGACTTTGTAAAACATTCCCAGTGCTTGCACAACCTGTAATAGGACCACACTGCTTTGGAGTCCCGCAGGTGTGTGGTTTTACAGTGCAATATTTTCAGATTGAATTTGTCTTAATCTTCCAGTTAAGCCTCTTTATATGAACAGAGCTGCCGAGATGACAAATGCAATTCACTTACGAGTTGTTTGTCTAGTTACCAGTAAGTCCACAAATCAGTTTCCTGTTCACACAAAGGATTTTCTTGTGTTGGAAATCTTTGACCACGGGTACCTTGGCTTCAATTTTTATAGGGAACTCGCAACGTTAATTATCTATAGTACCCTGTGTACCAGGATGGGAGGTGACTGAGTAAGCAGCGGCCAGAACCAAACAAGTATATGACCCATGTTTCTGAAAAGGACCTTTGTGTTTATCCTAGGGGGCATTACAAAGGAGCCACAAGGAATTGGATCCTGGCCAGTGAGAGGTATTAGGAAGTTGGAAGACAGCACAGTTTGGGGGGGTGGGGGGGAATAGAAAGATTTGCTGTGCAGATAAAACTGAGATAAAGGGCTAGGAATGGCCCTTGCCCCTCAGGGTTTCTGTTTTGGAATTTGTTTTTCTGCTTTTTGAATGTTTCCTCTCTCCTTCTCCTCCTCCTTCTCTTCCTCCTCCTTTTTTTTTCTTTAAGAAACATGAAAACACTCATGAGTAAGTATTTCTTAAAGAGTATCTTTTATTTATACTTTGATAACTCATATACAAGCACATGCACACGTATTTTGATCATATCCACTTAGCTCTCCAGCAAAGCCATGTTTCCCACCTTCCTGTCCTGTCGTTTTGGTTATTGTTGGTAACTGAGTCTACTTACTGCAGCCTGCCGGAATGTTCCCTGATCTCGATGCCCTCATCTTGGGCCTGTGACCCCACCTGCACTGAGTTCCTGAGTGAGATAGCCATGTCACATTCAGAAGACAGTATTTTACAGGACACCTCTCCAACGGCTGGCTCTTACATCCCTTCTTTTCTCTTTTTTATGTTGTTCTCTGTGCTTTTTGGTGGGGAAAGGGTTATGATATAAATGTCTTATTTAGGACTGTGTAGCAATCAGTTATCCTCAGCCCACTGATCAGTTATGAGTCTCTGTATTAACTTCTGTCCACTGTATAAATCAGGTTCTTTGCCTAAGATCGAGAACAACACTAATCTATGAGCACAAACAAAAATAATTAATAAAGTAGTTTGACAACCTGACCATTTAGCAAAAACCAAACCAAAACCAAACCAACCAATCAACCAACTAAACAAACAACCAACCCCCTCCCCCAAAACTCCAGTAGGTTCCAGGTTCCCCCTAGGCCCTGTAACCTCCAGACCTGTGGGCTTTTGATCAGTTTCCCAATTAGAAAGGACTTAGTTACCACCATTACTGTCATGCTACTGTGGCACTAGTGGGAACCAGTAGACATCTTGCTGTGCAAGTCAGTATCGTAACATTCAGAGTTCAGTACTGGGATATCACTGTAAAATACAAACCTTTAAAGATGCTTTTCTGTTGTGGTGGTAGCAGCTCTGAGAATCAACACAGGGATCCAACCTAGAGTCCCTGCTTATGACAGGCAGCATTCTATCACTGAGCTATATTCCCAGTTCTTAGTGATATTTTTAAATGCACTGAACTATGTACTTGGGAAACAGCTAGGTGATACACTGCTTGCCTGGCAAGCTCAAGCTCAAGGACCTGGGTTCAATCTCCAATCCCATAGCACAATAAAAGAAATCTAGAAACCATTGACAATGATGTCATTGCTGCCTGGTGATTATTGCACTCAGTGTTTCCCATAACTTATATTGCGCCTATTGTTTTTTGTTTTTGTTTTTGTTTTTTAAGATTTATTTATTTATTTTATTTACACTGTAGCTGTCTTCAGACCCACCAGAAGAGGTCATTGGATCTCATTACAGATGGTTGTGAGCCACCATGTGGTTGCTGGGACTTGAACTCAGGACCTCTGCAAGAGCAGTCAGTGCTCTTAACCACTGAGCCATCTCTCCAACCAATTTAAAAACATTTTTTTTCCTTCTGTTTTGTTTGTTTGTTTTGGTATCTGGGGGAAGGCTGAGTTTCCTATGATGCATTGCACTTGGTTACAGGTATAAGCTACCATGTCAAGCTTCAAAGGGTTTCTTGCATCTTAGGGACAAGCAGATTTGTGCTAATGTGGAAGGCAAGCTGTAGATAGTGTGGTCAGGAGAGGCCTTGCATGGTCAAAGCACTGTGTGTTTAGTGAGGAAGGGCGTTACTGAAGTATCTCCGTGTAAGTCCTTCATAAAACACAGGGAACTTCATAGAAGGGTTGGACCTTCCTCCTGTACAAACGTCAGAAGTCTGTCCTTTTCAGGCTTTTTAGATCTTTTCTCTTCATTTGTTCATCCCAAGAGATGTCTCTTTAGCAGGATAACATAAGTATAAGGGTTGTGCATTGTCCCTAGAGAAGAGTGACTTCTGTGGAGCCAGAATTACCCAGATAGTGTAAACAGGATCTGAAGTTTAAAACTTGCAGTTCAGCTGGGAACATCCTTGTAGAAGCCCTTTGGAAAATAGATGTAAGGGAGGGCTGAAGCACAGGACAAAAGTCCTCAGGGGAATGACCTCTTTCCTCAGCCATCCTGACTTGGAAGCCTGAAGATATAGAGAAGAACCAGAGGCCCAGTAGATCAAAACAACAGAAAGCCAGAGAGACTGTCCTTAGTTTCACAAGCAAGTGAGCGTGTGCAAAATCATGTAGGTTCTCTGAGCCTCTAGAACAAGCCACTGAAGTGAGATGAAGCAAGTCACTGAGCTGCACAAGACTGACAAGGTGAGAAGGAGGGATTATATCCTAGAGTGTTAGTAACTCATTAACAGATGGATGCCAGAATGCTGTGTGAGAACAAGGGCAGGATTTAGATTCTCTGCTGGAGCCATTGAAGAAAAGCATCGTATTTGGTCCCTGTTCAGTACCAGATAGGATAACATGTACTTGGAGCAATAGGCCACTGTGAAAAGGACACAGGAATGGATACCCAATGTCCATTGCTCTAAGAGTGCAATCTACTCATTAGCATCATCAACATCATCACGGCAAGATAAGAATGGAAAGAAACAGTTGTCTGTGGTTGGGAAGAGGTGAGGGAGGGAGAGAAGAGGGGTGACAAAAAACAAGACAGGGCAAAGAAGGAGGAGGAAGAGGAGGAGAAGGAAGGAGAGGAGAAAGAAAGGGGAGGAAGAGGTGGGAAGAAGGATGAGCATGCTGATGAAAGAAGTTGAGTTCTTTATTTATTGAGTTCATATTTTAGATAATGGTAGATTCACGTTTAGTTCCAAGATGTACCATAATATTCCAGTATTATAGCTGTAAGAGAGGTGCTAGCTTTCTCCGATTGCAACAGATTGGAAAGGTGAAGTACAAAACCATAGCCAGGGTACCATCAGGGTGCAGAATGCTTCCAACACAAGGAGCTTCATACTGTTCATATACACACCCTGCGTCTTCTGTAGCTCCTATACTCCACAATCACTAATCCAACCTAGTTCTGTAGTTCTGCTTTTCTGGAAACAAAAAGGTATTTTTTTTTTTTATGGAGACAGGATTTCTTGTAGTCAAGACTGACCTTGGAGTCACTATGTAGCCAAGGCTGGCCTTGAAGTCACTATGTAGCCAAAGCTGGCTTTGAACTCTTCACTCTCCTGCCTGCACCTTCTAAGTTCTAGCATTACAGGCAACAACTACCATGGGACACTCTTCAGCTTACAAGTTGTTATATCTCATTCTCTTTTGAAAACCGGCTTTGCTGATAGAGAATTGGTATCAGGTATCAGAGAATAGGAACTAGGTTGGTAGTTCCTTTTAATTCAACATTGTAAGAATTTCTTTTACCCTTTCCCTTGAATTGTTTCCAATGAGAAATACACTGTAATTTGTGTCTTTGTTCTCCATAGATAGGCATTTTATCTTCTCTCTTCACTCAAGAATTTCTTTTTGTTTCTATTTTTTTTCAGATTGAATAGAATATGAATGAGTATGAGAAGGTTATGGAGCATTCATTTTGGTCTTTTTGAGACTCTGTAATTTGATGCTTACCAGTGTATTTTGGAAAGGCCTTGGCCATTCTTTATTCAAACATTTCCAAGTTACCATGTACTCCAGATACTTTGCCTTTACACATCAATTTAGGGTGGTGATTGAAATGCACAGTAAACATTTTGTTAGAATTTGATCAGAATAAAGATATTAGTTTGGGAGAATTGATAACTTCTTGGTGTTGAATTTTGTGACCCCCTCTAACACAGTATGTCTCTCTATCATTTTTCTTTGATTTGCATTCTCAGACTTTTAGCATACAGGTTCTGCATATGTTTTATTAGATTTACACTGAGAATGTTTGATTAAAAAACATGACTGTAATGACAGGTGATACTACACCTTTTCCTCATTACAGACTCATTGCTACCATATGTGATTCAGGGTTTATTTTATTTTATTTTTATCTTAGATCCTGAGACCTTGTTGAATTCACTTAGTAGTCCTAGGGAGCTTTTTTTGCAAACTCTCAGATAGGGAGTGTTTGTCTCTTCCCTTCTAATCTTTATGCTTTGACTTCCTTTGGTTGCCTCGTGGCCCTGCTTGTGACTTCCAGCACTTTGCTGAAGAAGATTGTTGAAACTGGACAGCTTTACTTTGTTTCAGATCGAAGTGAGAAAGCACTTCATCTGTTGTCACTGAATGTGTTGCAAGTAAGTTCCATTTCTCACTTTGGGAGCTCCAGGGATCAAGCGGAGGTTCTGTAAATACCAGGCAAGTGCTCCCTCCATTACTGAACTACACCCCCAGCCTAAGAATAAGTTCTTAATAAGAAAGTAAGTCAGAGTCGACTTAAATTAGTTTTAATTGTGGACAGATTAAGAATTTTGCCACTTTTTTTGCATCACCTGATAAGGCTACTTGAATTTTCATCTTTAGTTTGTTAGTATGATGTAGTGTGTTGATTGAATTGTTTTTGTGGGGTGGGAGGTTTGGGAAAAGATCTATGAAGCTCAGGTTGGGCTTGACATTGCTATATAGCCCAGCCTGGCTTCTAATTCCAGATCTTCTGTGTCAGACTCCGAAGTCCTGAGGTAACATGTGTGCACCTTTGTGCCTAGCTTCTTTACCTGCTTTAGATGTTGAGGCAACATTAGTCCTAAGAACGAACGTAAAGCATTCTATATTTTGTAGTAGTTAATTTTATATTAAGCCATGTCAACATGACCATGATACCAAGTATCTGGCCAAACATTAGTTTGAATATTTCTTTGAAAGTATTTTCTACATGAGACTAAGAAAGCAAGAAGGTCAAATCTTAGTGTAGCCCCATAAATAATTTGAACCAATTGTGTAACTTTTCCACCCTATCTTAGTTTCTCTTAAGCATTTAATAAAGTTTTATTAGTACAAATAACTCAGTTGGCTATGTTTAGACAGTTAAACAGGAAAGTGGGTACTCTCAGCAAATGAAGAGGTGATGGACATTCTCAAGCTGCAGGATTCAAAGTAAGAACCTGGCTAAGGTCTTCACTCATCAATATGATGGATTTGTGAAATAAAACATGGTGTCTTATCAAGTTCCTGGGAGCATGGAGCAGAACTCTGGAAGGATAGATTCTACAAAACTGTGTAGGTAAAGATGTGACGTCGTTTCAATGATGTGAGATTTATTATTGAACATGATTTGGTAGGATATAGGAGAGTACTATGAAAACCTTCAGGAAAGCAGGGCTCTCCACCTGTCCAGAGGATCATGATTGGGGATATATTTGACACCACAGCCATGAGGAATGAGACGCTACTCAGCAACCATGTCTTCAAATTCATCTGCATTAAACTTGGTGAAGCCCCACCTCTTTGAGATGTGGATCTTCTGGCAGCCGGGGAATTTGAATTTGGCTCTGTGCAGAGCCTCAATCACATGTTCCTTATTCTGCAGCTTGGTGTGTATGGACATGATGACCTGGCCACTGTGACCCTTGGCCACTGTGCTCTGGGGCTTCCCAAAGGTACTTCACATACCTCTCCGGAGTCTATCAGCCCCAGCACAGGACAGCATCTTGTTGATATGGATGACATGGAAAGGGTGGAGCCTCACTTGGATATGAAAGCCATCCTTGCCACAACTCTATCATGTATTTGTTGGCACAAATACAGGCAGCCTCCAGTGCTTCAGAAGAGAGTTGTTCATATTTATCTGATACCATGTGTCCACAAAGTGGGAATTCATCAACTTTCCCTTTCTTTCCTCCCAAGTCAAAGATGTGGATCTTAGCATCAGGGATACCACAGCAGAAACAAGACTTTGGGCATGGCTTGTTCTTACAATACTGGTAATTCAGGATCTCTGAGTGGTGGAGAGTCCACCTGCAAAAAAAAGGCTTTTGAAAGAAAGTCAATTTTCCTTCCATTTCCACAGTAGGAAAATTGTATGGGTTCGGCTTTCATGACCAGGCGGGGCAGCCATGACAATAGGATCATCATAGGTGGAGTGACAGAGGAAAAGAGTGGAGAGTTTTAATAGTATGGCTCATGAGAATTTCAGTGAGAAAAACCAACCCTGTATGAGTTGGTTCATACAAATTCCTGTTTATTTTTTATTCATCCTGTTTATTTTTCATTATATTTCATCAAAATTCCTGTTTATTTTTTTTTATTATCTTTAATGCTTAAGGCTTTTGAGTATTGATGCTTAGCTTCAGTCCTACCAGGGAGGTAGAAACTTCAACCAGTCATCCAGGGTCTTCAGCTGCCTGGCCTCATACACCTTCTGTCGTGTGATGATGCTTCCTTCTCCTCCCAGGTATTGTGGTCCTGTAAGGTCTGCTGCTAGCCACATCCAAGCCAAGCAAGTGTATGGGACATCAGCAGGGTCTGATGTCTCAGACCTCAGAATCTATCCTGTATAGTATCCGGTGGGGCAGGTTCCTTACACACTCCTTCCACATCCTAAGGCCATGACAAGATGCAGGAATGGATAGAGGAAATGCATTCCTGTCTCCTCATGTTCCTTTCAGATGCATGTTCTCTGTTCTTCTTCCCCCAGTTGAGTTCTCTTGATGTAGGAATAGAATGAATGAAACACAGAGAGAAGGATGTTTCAATAATCTAGAGGGGAAGTTCTTTTTGATACAGAATAGTGAAAGATGGCTACATTTATTTATTAATATTTACTTATTTGTAGCCAAGTTTCCATGAGATTTGGGAGCCCTGGTTAACATATTTTTTGATGATACTTGTTTAGAATAAATATGCATAGAAAGGTTTATATTCTGAGTGTAAGTTATACCTATCCAATCCTAAGAAAGGAAGTCTCAGGCCTGCTTCTGAACATACTGTCCATTTATCTGAGAAATTCATCTCATTGCTCTAGACCAGGGGTCGCTAAGTGTTTTCTGCCAAATAACAAGTAATTTAGATGTATTTATTTTCTAATCAAATGAGAATGGCTGTATTCCAATAATATGATCCCTAGGCAGTAAGGGTTGAATTTCATGTAACTTTGTGTCACAAACACTGGTATCTTTTGAATAAGAATGTTTAGAAGATAGGAGCATTCTAAACTACTCAGGCCTTGCAAAATTTAGTAGCACCCAGGTTTGGCCCATGGTTGTAGTTCCTCAGTTTTTCTCTCTGTATTGTGAAATACATTAACTCATCAGAACAAGTGGAGGAATAATGTATTCCTTCATCTTCTGATATGCTGCATGAAAAAGCCTTACCTGCTGCATATTTCATCCAGGTTGAAGGAAAAAGCAGCTGGACACATAGACATCATGGTATATCATTTGACTGATGATGCTTGTGTTAAGAATGAAGGTCTGTACCGGGCAGTGGTGGCGCACGCCTTTAATCCCAGCACTTGGGAGGCTGAGGCAGGTGGATTTCGGAGTTTGAGGCCAGCCTGGTCTACAGAGTGAGTTTCAGGACAGCCAGGGCTACACAGAGAAACCCTGTCTCGAAAAAACCAAAAAAACCAAAAAAAAAAAAAAAAAAAATGAAGGTCTGTAGGTAAGGGAGACTTCCTGTCTTCAGAAATTGCACATCTGGTGGCGATCCCTCACCTACTTATCTGTGCTTAGAATGGGGCAAAGGGTATTCGCTGGAGGAATTCCACTCCATAGGCGCAAACATCCAAGAAAAGTCAGATGAGGAAGATTCAATGGACTCTCAGTCAGGGATATTTTATTTCATGTCTGTCCTTTCTCTGTCACAAGTTTGGCATGTGCATTAACATGGAGTCTGATGTGCAATTTACTCATTTGAATCTATATTGAATTTATATGTATGTACCTCAATCATAAGTCAAAAACTCAAAACACTGAAATGTATGGAAGTACCATGAACAGTTATTCATCAAGGGTGACAGAGCCATTTATTTATAGGGCTATGTAGGTAGGCTATCTTTTTTGATATTTTATTTACATTTCAAATGTTTCCCCCTTTCCAGATCTCCCCTTTGGAAAATCCCTATCCCCTCCCATCCCCCTGCCTTTATGAGGGTATGCCCCAACCCACCTACCCAAACACTCTCATCTTCCCTCCTTGGCATTCACCTATACTGGGGCATCTAACACCCTCCCCCTGATGGCTAATAAGACCCTCCTCTGCCACATATGTGGCTGGAACCATGGGTCCTTCCATGTGTATTCTTTGGTTGGTGGTCAGACCAGTTGATACTGTTGCTCCCTCCATGGGGCTGCAAACTCCTTCAGCTCCTTCAGTCCCTTCTCCAACTCCTCCATCTGGGACCTCACTCTCAGTCCAATGGTTGCTGTGAAGTGAATCATGGGTATTCTGAATGTTTGGGCTAATATCCACTAATCAATGAGTACATACTGTGTTTGTTCATTTGTGACTGAGTTACCTCACTCAGGATGATATTTTAAAGTTCCATCCATTTGCCTGTGAATTTCATGAAGTCATTGTTTTTAATAGCTAAGTAGTATTCCATTGTGTAAATGTACCACATTTTCTGTATCCATCCCTCTGTTGAGGGACATCTGGGTTGTTTCCAGCTTCTGGTTATTATAAATATGGCTGCTATGAACATAGTGGAGCATGTGTCTTTATCACATGTTGGAGCATCTTCTGGGTATATGCCCAGAAGTGGAATAGCTGGGTCCTCAGGTAGTATTATGTCCATTTTTCTGACAGTCTGCCAAACTGATTTCCAGAGTGGTTGTACCAGCTTGCAATTCCACTAGCAATGGAGGAGTGTTCCTCTTTCTCCACATCCTTGCCAGCATCTGCTGTCACCTGAGTTTTTGATTTTAGCCATTCTGACTGGTGTGAGGTGGAATCTCAGGGTTGTTTTGATTTGCATTTCCCTGATGACTAAAGATGTTGAACATTTCTTTAGGTGCTTCTCAGCCCTTCAAGTTTCCTCAGTTGAGAATTCTCTATTTAGCTCTGTTACCCATTTTTTGATAGGGTTATTTGGTTCTCTGCAGTCTAATTTCTTGAGTTCTTTGTATATATTGGATATTAGTCCTCTATTAGATGTAGGATTGGTAAAGAACTTTTCCCAATCTATAGGTTGCCATTTTGTCCTATTGACAGTGTCCTTTGCCTGACAGAAGCTTTGTAATTTTATGAGGTCCCATCTGTCGATTCTTGATCTTAGAGCACAAGCCATTGGTGTTCTGTTCAGGAACTTTTCCCCTGTGCCCATGTATTCGAGACTTTTCCCCACTTTCTCTTCTATTAGATTCAGTGTATCTGGCTTTATGTGGAAGTCCTTGATCCACTCGGACTTGAGCTTTGTACAGGGAGATGGGAATGGATCAATTCACAATCTTCTACATGTAGACCTCCAGTTGAACCAGCACCATTTGTTGAAGTTGCTGTCTTTTTTCCACTGGATGGTTTTAGCTCCTTTGTCAAAGATCAAATGACCGTAAGTGTGTGGGTTCATTTCTGGGTCTTCAATTCTATTCCATTGATCTACCTGCCTGTCACTGTACCAATACCATGCAGTTTTTATCACTACTGCTCTGTAGTACAGCTTGAGGTCAGGCACGCTGATTCCCTCAGAAGTTCTTTTGTTGTTGAGAATAGTTTTTGCTATCCTGGTTTTTTTTTGTTATTCCAAGTGAATTTGAGAATTACTCTTTCTGCATCTATGAAGAATTGAGTTGGAATTTTGATGGGGATTGCATTGAATCTGTAGATTGCTTTTGGCAAGGTGGCCATTTTTACTATACTAATCCTGCCAATCCATGAGCATAGGAGATCTTCCCATCTTTTGAGGTTTCTTTGATTTGTTTTTTTCAGAGACTTGAATTTCTTGTCATACAGATCTTTTACTTGTTTGATTAGAGTCACACCAAGGTACTTTCTATTGTTTGTGACAATTGTGAATGGTGTCATTTCCCTAATTTCTTTCTCAGCTTGTTTATCCTTCGAGTATAAGAAGGCTACTGATTTGTTTGAGTTAATTTTATATCTGGTCACTTTGCTGTAGTTGTTTATTAGCTGTAGAAGTTCTCTAGTGGCGTTTTTCTAGTTCGGGTCACTTAAGTTTACAATCATATCATCTGCAAATACTGATATTTTGATTCTTCTTTTCCAATTTGTATCCCTTTGACCTCCTTTTGTTGTCTAATTGCTCTAGCTAGAACTTCAAGTACTATACTGAATAGATATGGAGAGAGAGGGTAGCCTTGTCTAGTCCCTGCTTCAAGTTTCTCTCCATTTAGTTTGATGTTGGCCACTGGTTTGCTGTATATTGCTTTTACTATGTTTAGGTATGGGCCTTGAATTCCTGATCTTTCCAACACTTTCATCATGAAGGGATGTTGAATTTTGTCAAATGCTTTTTCAGCATCTAATGAAATGACCATGTGTTTTTTTTTTTTTTCTTTGAGTTTGTTTATGTAGTGGATTACATTGATAGATTTCCAGGTATTGAACCATCCCTGCATCCCTGAGATGAAGCCTACTTGATTGTGATGAATGATCATTTTGATGTGCTCTCAGATTAGTTTTAGGAAAATTTTATTGAGCATTTTTGCATCAATATTCATGAGGGAAATTGGTTTGAAGTTTTCTTTCTTTGTTGGGTCTTTGTGAGGTTTTGGTTTCAGTGTAATTGTAGCCTTATTGAATGAATTGGGTGGTGTTCCTTCTGTTTCTATTTTGTGGAATAGATTGAAGAGTATTGATATTAGGTCTTTTTTGAAGGTCTGATAGAATTCTGCACTGAACCCATCTGGTCCTGGGCTTTTTTTGGTTGGGAGACTTTTAATGACTGCTTCTATTTCTTTAGGGGTTATGGGACTCTTTAGATGGTTTATCTGATCCTGACTTAACTTTGGTATTTGTTATCTGTGTAGAAAATTGTCCATTTCATCCTGATTTTCCAATTTTGTTGAGTATAGGCTTTTGCAGTAGGATCCGATGATTTTTTGAATTTCCTCAGAATCTGTTGTTATATCTCACTTTTCATTTCTAATTTTGTTAATTTGCATACTGTCTCTCTGTCCTCTAGTTAGTCTGGCTAAGGGTTTATCTATCTTGTTGATTTTCTCAAAGAACCAGCTCCTGGTTTTGTTGATTCTTTGTATAGTTCTTTTTGTTTCTACTTGGTTGATTTTAGCCCTGAGTTTGATTATTTCCTGCCTTCTACTCCTCTTGGGTGTGTTAGCTTCTTTTTGTTCTAGAGCTTTCAAGTGTGCTTTTAAGCTCCTAGTGTATGCTTTCTCCATTTTCTTTTTGGAGGCATTCAGAGCTATGAATTTTCCTCTTAACACTGCTTTCATTGTGTCCCATAGGTTTGGGTATGTTGTACTTTCATTTTCATTAAATTCTAGGAAGTCTTTAATTTCTTTCTTTCTTTCTTCCTTGACCAAGTTATCATTGAGTAGAGCATTGTTCAGCTTCCATGTGTATGTGGGCTTTCTCTTGTTGTTGTTGCTAATGAAAACCAGCCCTAATCCATAGTGATCAGATAGGAGGCATGGGATTATTTCAATCTTCTTATATCTGTTGAGGTTTGTTTTGTGACCGATTATATGGTCAATTTTCAGAAGTTACCATGAGGTGCTGAGAAGAAGGTATATTCATTTAATTTAGGATGAAATGTTCTATAGATATCTGTTAAATCCATTTGTTTCATAACATGTTAGTTTCATTGTGTCTGTTTAGTTTGTGTTTCCAAGATCTGTCCATTGATGAGAGTGGGGTGCTGCAGTCTCCCACTATTATTGTGTGAGGTGCAATGTGTGCTTTGAGCTTTAATAAAGTTTCTTTTATAAGTGTGGGTGCCCTTGCATTTGGAGCATATTGTTCAGAATTGAGAGTTCTTCTTGGTAGATTTTTTTTTTTCTTGATGAGTATGAAGTTTCCTTCCTTACCTTTTTTGATGACTTTTGTGTGAAAGTAGATTTTATCCGATATTAAAATGACTACTCCAGCCTGTTTCTGGGAACCATTTACCTGGAAAATTGTTTTCCATCCCTTTACTCTGAGGTAGTGTTTGTCTTTAACACGGAGGTGCATTTCCTGAATGCAACAAAATTCTGGGTCCTGTTTATGGATCCAGTCTGTTAGTGTATGTCTTTTTATTGGGGAGTTGAGACCATTGATGGTAAGAGATATTAAGGAATAGTGATTGTTGCTTCCTGTTTTTTCAGCGTTATTTTTATGTTTGTGTGGCTATCTTCTTTTGAGTTTGTTGAAAGCTTACTTTCTTGCTTTTTCTAGGGTGTAATTTCCCTCCTTGAGTTGGTGTTTTCCATCTATTATCCGTTGTAGGCCTGGGTTTGTGGAAACATGTTGTGTACATTTGTTTTTTTCATAGAATATTTTGGTTTCACCATCTATGATAATTGAGAGTTTTGCTGGGTATAGCAGTCTGGGCTGGCAGTTGTATTCTTTTAGGGTCTGTATGAGATCTGTCCTGTATCTTCTAGCTTTCATAGTCTCTGGTGAGAAGTCTGGTATAATTTTGATAGGTCTGCCTTTATATGGTACTTGACCTTTTTCCCTTACTGCTTTTAATATTCTTTCCTTATTTTGTGTATTTGGTGTTTTGACTATAATGTGATGGGAGGAATTTCTCCTCTCTCTCTCTCTGTCTCGTTCTCCCCTCCTTTCTCATCATCCTTAGTACCCCAGGGACTTAAGACAATCTTTCACAAAATAAAGAGGTCAGAGTTCTGTTAGCACAGTAATATAACATATCAAAACGAGAAGATGTGGCTTGTCTTGGGGAATATTCCATTCTTTCCAGAAGGTGAAGATTTAAAGATTTCTCTCATAAACAGCAAGGGGATGCCAGCCCTCAGCATCACTATTGTGTCAGAGGCAATGGGGAGAACCTCAGAGCCACAGCTGGCATATGCAGCTGGTGTTAAAGATCGTGGAGCTAACCCAAGGTAATCATGCTGCTCCGGGTGATGAGAAGGTACTAGAGAAGGGATGTCAGAAGGCATTTCTGTAGGACTGGTGTAGACACCTCAGAAAAGGTAAAGAAGTGCTGTCAGCTGCTTTTCAGAGTCTGTACTCATGACCAGTAAGCTATGAGTTGGTCTTATCTCTGACATTAAACAATACAGACATACAGACATGGACACAGACACAGACAGACACATGTATAGGAGGATCAGCATGAAGGCCTAGATAACTGGTGAGACTCATTTTTAGAAAACAAATTTTGTATTTTTCTTTTGATGAATACCTAGAATCTCAAGGCTGTCATATGTCCATAATAAGCTCCATTAGCTCCTTTAAAGATAAAGGAGGAAAGAGGAGAGAGGAGAGAAAGGGGGGAAGGAAGAAGAGAAGGAAATGGCAGGAACTCTGGTTTGGAAACTGTCTCCTATGTAGTCGGGACACACAAATAGATTGTGCACTTTGTCAATAGTACTGGTCTCATCCCAGCTTGCAAGGAGCAATTGTCCATGAATCAGGGAGTAAATGTATAAAATTTGTGTTTGAAGCCTATCTAAAGTTATCATATTAGATTATACTCACAAGAAAATTTCTAGCTCATTAGAATATGTATTCCTGGTCTAACACCAGAGGCCAGGGCTCCACATTCCTAAGGACTGCTCAACAAATGTGAGGCCCTTCTTTACGGAGGCAGGCAGGCTCCCCATCCCTCTGCTCCCTCATGTTCTCTCTGCTATTTCCCATCTCTAAAATCACCATATTTAAGGAGGCTCTTCTATGGATGTTAACTCTTTGTGTATAACAGATGATTCGGTTTGCTGTGTTTCTGACATCTAATACTGTGCTTGGAAGAAAGCATTGTGATGCCTGTTTGTTGAACTGGATGAAGTGCATTGAGTTGTAGCCATGTTCAGAAGTCAGCCAGCGTGGCTTGTCATGAGGTTCATTGACCAGGAGAGTTAAGTTCTGGGATCTCTCATTAGTGCCCCTTGGGTAGGATGGATCACTTGAGTGGGAAGGTGGGAGAGTAACATGATAGGCTTCTTTGTAGTCCATCCATTACGGGTTGCTTCCATTTGCCAATGTTGCCATTTTCTCTGCAATCATTTTACACTGATCCCTGCTTTGTGGTTACCCTAACAGAAGTGTCTGTTTTTCTTTTGACTTAAGTATTTTCTCCTAAGGGGATGGATTCAGTGTTGTGTGTTTTCCCAGAGAGATACTGTCCAGAACCTATTCCCAAAGGACCACAGCTCTGATTCTTTATTTGGTTTCTACCCTTGCTAATGCTCATAAAATTCATGTCATAAAGAAACAAACTTTAAAGGACAGCCTGCAGAGTTGTTTACTCTGTTGGCAATGATTTTGCTCTTCTGTGCTCTGAGCCTCCCCAACTTGAAGCTGGCCCTCCAACACACTCTCACTTCCTAAACAGTGCTACACAAAGGGAAGCTTAGCATCCTTTCTTCAGTGTGGCAAACTTCTGGTAAGAGGATAGTACCAAGTCCTCTCACCAGCTGCCTAGTCTTGTGTTCTTCCCTCCCCCACTGTTAATCAGGAATGTCTAAAGATACAGCACTCCACTGCTGAGTGGCAGACACTTTCAGGGTGTGCTTCTGAATGCTCCCCCTCTATGGATTTCTGCTAGCATGAACACTGTAGGTGATACTCAAACCTAATGTGAACTTGAACTGGACAGATTATTGGAGTTTTGGACTCCACCTTGATGACACTTATTAAACTTTATTATCACATGGGAAATCATCACACTCCATGTCAGAGGCCACAGGAGCGCTCCTATCTTCATCATATACAGTGGGGAATTCTTGTAAATCTTCTGTAAGTCTATCTTCATCTTGGGGGAACTGGGAACTTCGCTCAGCTTCCAGCTCCTCGATCTTCCTTTCTTTTTCTGCTAAGATGTCTTTGAGCTGAGTGATCTTCTCTGTCTGAAGGGAAAGTTGGGTGGACAGCTCCATAATCAGGGTAATCTTTCTGTCGCTTTCTTCCACAGGTGGGAGACCCCTGTAGAGTACTTCCACTGAGTTGGTTGCTAAGGCAAACAAAAACAAACAACAAAAGAAGAAAGTCATTTTCCATCAGAGTTCTCAGAACTCAGAGAGCAAAGACGAAGTTTTGCATGTTCTCGAGAGACAGCCCAGATGTTGCATCATCTGGTAAGACACACCAAGAACGGAATCCAGATTCCTGTGAGAGGAGAGATTCGGGGTGCTCATGATAGAACTCTTTACACACACACACACACACACACACACACACACACACACAGATATGCAGTTTAACTTTCAATTAACCATGGGAATGAGTCAACCTTGAAAATACAAACCCCAAACAACAGCCATCCCAGGTTTCATCTTTTGCTTCCCACAAAGAATCATTCACAAGAGCCTCAATAAAGGAAATATACTTCAAATTATATTTTTATGTGCCTGAAAAACAATAGCAAAACTTGCCCTTACTCCTTTTAGAGGATATGGTACTATGGAAAGATAAATTTCTCAGTCCAAGCTTCAGAGTTGTCAGGAGTATCATTTGAATCCAGCCAGGAAATTGCTTGCATGGGATCCATCATAGAGATTCAGTTCTTTTGGGTTTGAAGACTGGTCAACATTTTAAAATAAAATTGAACATCCTTTAGGACATCAGTTAATCCAGTACCATGGCCATTAGTGAATCTCTGAACTGAGGATGAAGAAGTGAAGGAAGGGAAGGAGAGTCTAACAATGAGATGAACGATGAATCATTGGCCATTTTCCAGGCATCCTGGAAAATGAATCCCACAACTCATCCTATTGGCTTCTGAGGAGTAAACTCTGTCTTATCAGACCTCAGAAATGCCACCCCCCTTACCACTCTGTACTTGGAATTTTCACCATCAAACTTCTCTGAGTTACGCAAAAAGCAGACTTAGGTATAAGTAGTATCTTAGTCAGGGTTTCTATTCCTGCACAAACATCAGGACCAAGAAGCAAGTTGGGGAGGAAAGGGTTTATTGAGCCTACACTTCCATGCTGCTGTTCATTACCAAAGGAAGTCAGGACTGGAACTCAAGCAGGTTAGGGATCAGGAGCTGATACAGAGGCCATGGAGGGATGTAACTTACTGGCTTGCTTGCTTCTCCTGGCTTGCTCAGCCTGCTTTCTTATAGAACCCAAGACTACCAGCCCACAGATGGTACTACCCACAAGGGGCCTTCTGCCCTTGATCACTAATTGAAAAAATGCCTTACAGCTGGATCTCATGGAGGCATTGTCTCAACTGAAGCTCCTTTCTCTGTGATAACTCCAGCTTGTGTCAAGTTGATACACAAAACTAGCCAGTACAAGTAGTAAGGGGTTTCAAGGGCTTAGATATCTGTTTATGGATAATAGAGCCAATAGCATCCTGACAGATGGCTTCAGTAGTTGATATACTATAATGAGAAGTCCATTGTTTTCTCCATTCTCAGTGAAGACAAGCCCAAGGACCGAATCTGATATACTTTTGTGAACCATAGCTAAACAGGCTTTCTTTACAAGCCAGGTTGTGATGGCATATGCCTATATTTCTAGCACTCAGGGGGATAAGACAGTTGCTGAAGGCCAGCTAGGGATATAGAGTGAGACCCTTACAACACACACACACTACTGCTACAAACCTGTACCTTCTATCCCCCCACTCTATGTGTGCGTTTGTGTGTGTGTGTGTGTGTGTGTGTGTGTCTGTGTGTATCTGTGTTCAGGTAAAGAATCACCCAAATTCATTAGTGAATAGAAGTTAGGACCCTTCCTAAAAAATCTCGTGTAGAAGCACAATGTTCAGTATCCTGTGGGTCACAAATGTGATGAAGAGACACCAAGCCATTCTCTGATCTTAACAATTATTATTGCAAATTATTACATTTCAAGGAAGTCTTGGAACTTTTAGTTCTCATAATGTGAAATCCTAATGCTGATATTGAAGGACGAAGAGATTTGTTCAACTCTCTTAAGTTAGAGAGTAGCAAAAGGAGCAGGAGAGACACTCAGTGGTTCACAGCACACATTACGCATCTGTACCCGTATCTGGAGACAAGACACTCCTGCAACTCCAGGTGCTAGGGGATCTAACACCCTCAGATACCCTCTGATACCCTCAGATACCCTCTGATACCCTCTGACACCCTCAGATATCCTCTGTTACCCTCTGATACCCTCTGATACCCTTAGATACCCTCAGA